>SNQJ01S0024801.1:30987-83815 GCA_010110895.2 Picea sitchensis | reverse complement strand
CAAGGATAGAGTCAAGGGAAGATGGAGGCACTCTAGATGATGAGTCATATGACACACAATGCTTCAAGTTTGAGGTAATTTCATATCAACTTGTAGATATTGTGGCATACCTTACAACAATAAAGTAACTATAATAGAACACACAGGCACAATGATGAAAACGGGTAATGCGAAGCACCGATTACCAGTTGATTGCAAGGTAATTATTCAAAATAAACATCGATGGGATCCTAGAGAGATGTGTGTTGGAGCATGAGAGAGAAAATTTTCTTTACGAGGTGCATGAAGGAATTGGTAGTGGACTTAATGCAGGGAAGATAGTTGTGCAAAAAGTGTTGCACGCAAGATTATGGTTTCCATTGCTATTTGAAGAATCTAAGGATTATTGTAAGCACTGTGACATTTACCAATGGATTGGGAAGCCATCAAGGAGAGATGAATTAACACTATTCTATTCATTGTTCTAGAGACATTTCAAAAGTGGGAAAATGATTTTGTAGGACCGATAAATCCCTTGATGCACGGAACTGGTGTGTGGTAGATTATCACCATGAAAAAATACTTGACCCATTGGGCAGAGGTTGTGCTGGTAAATAATTGTAATAAGTAAATGACCATGTGATTTATTTTTGAAAATATTATCACCAGGTTTGGATGCCTGAAGTTACTGATGAGCGATCATGTTGTGAACTTCTTGAATGACACAATTTGCATGCTAACTCAGGATTCCATGATCCATCATTGAAAGAGAACATCGTATCACCTATAGGCCAATAGAATTGTCAAAGCATTCAACAATATATTGGAGCATGTGCTAACCAAGTTAAGCAATGTACAAAATGATGATTGGGATCAACATATTACTATAGTTTTATGGGGATATATAACTACCTGCAAGAGATAGACTAAAATAAGCAATGATGCCATTAGAATTTGTGGACCAAGTCTCAAAATTGTAGTTGTGACATAGGTGTTAGATGATCAATCATTGTAAACATGGTTGGATGAGTTATTATAATTGGAAGAGGGTCGATTTTTTGCAGGACACAATTAGATGGTGGACAAATAGAGACAAAATGCATGACATAATCACAACATCCGGTGCAAGAATCTACAACAAGGATATTTGGTATTACTATATGACAAAAGTTCTTGAAGCGCCCACATAAGTTGTGCGTGCATTGGTTAGGACCCTTTAGACTTGTATACATTAGTGAGACTAGCACAACAAATTTAGCAACATTGCATGGGTTATCCCCTCAAAGGATTGATCAATGGAAGTTGGCTAAAGGTGCATTATGGCTCGCAAGGGTCGAGTGTGCCATGAATTGAGGAAACTTCAGTTTTAGCATAGAGTAGGAGTTAGGTAGGTAGGAATAAAGGAAATTAGAAGAAAAAAATGATTAGTACGTTAGGATGTATCTAGGTAATTTGCAGGATAGGACATTACATACCCATGCATATTTAGAAGATTAAATTTTTTTAAGGGTTAAATGCTAGAGAAAAAGCGAAAGGATAGGAAAATTGAAGCACAACTAGAAAATAGGACCTATGGGAGAATAAGGTGATGATGAGATATGAATTTTGGCTTAGATAGGTCACAATGGCATGAAGAAAGAAAACAATTATGGAAACATTTATCAAAGGGCATGTCGATGGTTATGGAAGGATAGAGTATCATTGATCAACATTAACATTGGGTGCACATCCAAGTGGACAACTAGGTAAGTGACATTAATGGAAGGAAGTTCTTGCAAAAGTGTTTAACTTTCCAACTACCCCATCACATGACCATTCGTCGATTTCCAAGTTCAAAGTGAGTTTAGAACAAATTTCACAGTGAGTTGAGAGGAAAGTTCAGAGTGACTAGATTCGAGTATAGTGTATATTGAGAAGGTTTTCACCGGGTATTCAGTGCATGCAATCCTTCCAGTTCATAGTTGGGATAGTGAGACAAGGCAGAGCTCCAAAGTAGTGTGTGGTAGTATAAAAAACTAGTTGAGCCAAGAGTCATCTAGGACAATGGCTTCCTCAAGCAAGCCCAAGGTGTGAACCAATACCAAAGCGGTTAAAGAGGTATAGATGTCCGACATCTAAATCACTAGTGAGACAACCATTAGAGGACCTATATTGGGTATGGTTACCAACCTCAATTACATAGATTACAACATACAAGATAAGGACAGTTCCATGAACTGTGCTTCGATGACACTTACACAGAGGTTATTACAGGGTCCGAGGGAAGACTAAACGTGATCATGAATCCATAGGAAAATCCCATCTACAAATCAAGGACATTTCCATTGTTGTATGTCTCGCATTTTAGGCATATCCCAAACATTAATGCATGTGTTGGGTTCTTAGTCAACTAGTTGCATGGAGGATTCCTCTAGCCAGACTACAGATGCCAAGTCGAGATTGATACCATACAACAAGTCTTGGGCCTTCCCAAAATAGGGGAGGATCCTTCTGACATAGTGTAGGAAAAGGATGCCTCACAAGAGGAGGTGTATTGGAAGTATGGTACCCACAGAGGACCAGTGATTTTAGATATCAATGACGTAAGTGTTCAATATGCCATGTAGATACTTTATTAAAATATGATGTGCAAGTACTGGAAGGATGAATTCCCATAGGGGTAATTGTGGCTACAAAACGATGCGTCCAAGGAATCAGGATTTGTTGGGCTCGATACTTGATGAATGAGTTCATCCAATACTGCATGGATGCACAAGAACTTAGCAAGGAGTTTCAATATAGTTGGGTGTTACTCCTTCTCACAATGATAGTGTGGAAGCCATCATCGAGCTAGACGTACAATGCACATGTGGCACCATCCTCCCCCTCACCAAAATTCATAGAGATGCAACATATCTCAGACAAGAAAATCCAGTGCGAAAATAACATGCCTTTCCAACAATGGTATGAGGAACCGATCTAGATGACTACACATACCTTCCGCATATTGCATAGCCTCATTCAAAGGAGTGAGGACTATATTCTATTTGAATGTGATTTCCATAATTTTTTCATCACCCCACTCACAACTTCACAAAATCCTGTTGAGATCCTCCCCTTTTGTATTACCAAGGTGGATATTCAAATGTTGTTATAGAGTGGCTAGAAGCACTTCAACCCACACTAGATGTTGAATTGGAATTCTTGGAAACATGGACCAAAACGATGAAAGAGAAGAAACAGGAAAAGTAATACAAATGGGTAGATAAGGAACCAAAACTCTAGAGAAAACAGGTGCAACTGGACACATGGAACACTCCATCCAGTAAGAGAAAACAAACGCAGATGGTGTAGAATGGAACCTCTAGGTATATATCAGTAGGGAATGCATCTAGTATATCATTTTAGACTGGTCCTATGCACATAAAAGATTAAGTCCCCAATTAGAAGGTAGTGAAATCCACCAAACATAGGATATTAACCCATCATATGGAAGCACATGAGATAGACAACAATGCTCTAGGGAAGGAACCAAGACACTCCCCAGAACCAGTTTAGAGCGTCATCAAGGTGATCCAATGTAATTTGGATGTTTAGCAAGTGTTCCATTGAGACTTGGCACAAAATTTGGATGAGATTTACCTTGGACTCCTCATTACTATTATGTCACTTGACCCTAGGCCACAAGACTATATGGTCATAGGTAGCACCACTAGTATTACATCACCACACAACAGAATGAAAAAGAGGGTCTCGCAGATAAATCCATTATCCTTGAAAACATTTGAGTCTTCCACAAGTTTAGAGCCTCCATCAGTACCTTATGCAAAGTTAGACTTGGTGCAGGTACCATCACAGAACATGCAAGAACTTATGGCCAAAATAATGAACGAGTTGGGGAACAAGTAATTCACACTCAACCATTCAGATATAGAGTTGTATAAAAAGCATGAGCAAGAGATAGTTGTGCACTAGGAAACCCAATAAATACATACACAAGAGGTAGTTGTGCACACTGCCATCCAAGAACAACATGAAGTAGAGGTATCTACACACACATTGTTGATCAACGTAGTAAAGGAAGTATATGACCAAGTCCCCAACATGACTGAGGAAAATCTTGAGCTTTCGGTGTAGAACAAATTCAACAAGGTGAAGGAAATTGTCCAACACCTACAGGTATAGAACATGGAGCTTCAACAAATATTGAAGAGCACCCCTCCATCAAAGAAAGGATAATTGCAACAAAATATTACAGCCACAGAAAAGTTGTTGCACCAAGGTCAAGCATGCATGGAAGGATTCTTGGGTGTGGTCGAACTAAGTTTATAGATTTGGACCAACCTATAGAAGGATATTGAAATCAACATCATTGAACATCACATATGTTCAAGTGAGGTGGATATCAAAAATAATTAGGAGTTGACCTCCCTTCCACCCATAGAGAACAAGGTGGTCATGATATAGGTATCTGGCCTTCACTGACAGATTGCATATACCTATGCCAACCAATAGACACTGATAGCCATTTCGTTGGAAGCACAAGAGAAGGAACAACAACACCCTTGTGTGATCCTTGATGCACATGCCAATAAAACCCCAATGATAGAGTTGAGAACATATATCAAACTGAAGTCAGGGCCGACCACACCGACAAAGGTTGACCAATTTTACAACAAAATGAAGGAACTAATGCATATTTTTGATGAGATTGAATTTGAGTTCCGAAAATTCATCATAGAGCTAATGAAAAAGGTTCCATCCATCATCCAAGTGTTGAGAACTCAACACACCCTCAAAAAAACTTTAGAAAACTTTTGGGGTACCACTTTTTTATTTTGTCCATATGTATGGTTTTCACATGATCATGACCATTTTTTGGGGGGTTTGTTATTTTGTTTCTATTGTCTCAAATAAGTCACAAGCCTATCCTAAATGATCATTTGAAAATGGAGAAGGTTGGAGAGTATAAACACTTAAGACGATATGGGTCTTTAAGACTTAGAAATTTTAAGACCATCAATTTTCCTTTTGAAATCGACTTTTTCCTGATCTCCGACAATCACCTTTTGATATTTCCACACCGATGAACATCGAGCATCAATAGGGATGACATACAAGTGCACCATATGATACAATATTCTCTTTGGAACACCAACACCGATAAACATCGGGTGTCAGCCATGTCAACAGACGAATGCATGATGATAAATAGTAAGTAGAGGTATTCTCCGATGTCGATGTTGCATCGGTCGTCGACGCACATATCAAGAGCCACTGATAATAATCCCATTGTCGTTCGTTGAAGAATGAACTCCCCTCAAGATCCTAACCATCCGATCGACTCAAAGCACCATCTCAATCGTCTCTTTTGTAGATTAAAAATTCATCACCAGGTAGCGCAACATAGAGCCACGTAGTACAAGGATACATAATCTTATTTTGGTATCCACCACGTGGGTATGTATATCACCACATTGTCAACTATGTTGATATTAACACATTATACAAAAGCCAGATAGAAAAACAATCTGTCTCATAAGCTATTTTTAACCTTATAAACGTTAAAAATACTTTCTTTCTTTCATCGCCACTAAATAAAACACTTTGAATTGACACCTCAGTAAACCACGTCACCAAGCCCAGTTGGCAGGATCCATGTACCCTCTAACATTTCACATCGACCATCGAGAAAATGAAGAGAGATGACTTCATCTGAGAAGAAGAAAGGGGAGAATCGTTGATGATTATGTTCCTTTGGTCTTCGGCGAGTTGGTGAACACAATTTAACTAGGGACCATGAGTTTCAAATCACCGATCATTAGTGACCCATCGACATCAACAGTCCAAGGTCATGAAATGCGCTTTAACATATACACTAGCAGCTCCCTGATCACTAACGATCTATTTATACAAACTAACATTCTTGCCAATGACCAACTATCCACGTAACACACCTTTCATGATTTTGGACCTGTCCAAATATGCCACGTCAACTGAAAGGAACCGTCGAACTTTAAGAAACATAGCGAGTGTCCCCATGGTTGGAGAAGCTTCGAGTCCCGTGACTGCTAGATAATTGGAGTTCACTCCCAAGGTAGAGCCGGTTATCAAGATTTCAAAGAGGAAACAACCTGCTCTGCCACCCAACTTTAGAGATACATATACAAACACTGATGCTAAGGTATCGATGCCCACCTAGATAGAAATTTACAATAATATTCATCATGATGAATTTCTTGAATTCACCCCTTACAACGACCCAATAGTAAGAGTCTTAGACGACCAAGTTTTCCAGAATATCAAGTTATTGTCTCTATACATGGTAGTGTCCAAAAACCCAGTTCTACCTTGCGTAGAAACCTTATAATTGATAATCAATCATACACGGGCTGACAAGTGTGTAATTAATGATGTCATTGACCAATGTGTTGGTGTTTTCTTACCCGTGGAGGTCAACAAGTATTATAAACTTAGGGAACCCAAAGTTCATCTCAACACCAACTTCGTGGTTAAATTCTATGAACAACACAACATCAATCAACTTTTGGCGTCCTGATGGAAGTAAGAAATGAAATTTGTGAACAGAGCATCTGATTGGTACAACACTATAAAATTGAGAGAACCATATATATACATCATGACCCTGATATGCCAGCTATATGGGGAGAGGAATTGTACCAATTTTTCATAAGCCTAGATGCCCTTGGCTTACAGAGTGGCTATATCTGGGAGTTTCTTCAATTGGGGCACCATAATCTCTAAACAATTGAGCATTAGGGTGGAGCAAGAGCATCAACCAAAAGTATGTGAAATCCCCTATTTTTTTATGGACTCATATCTGTTAGATGCAATGTGCACCAGAAATGTATTTCTAGGGCCGGGGTTAAGTTGGCATGTCTCAGAATGAGTTGTTCATGTTTATTTCAATGTCTTATGGGAGAATAGATACAAGAAATCTTATGCTGCAATTTGTGATGAATTTCTAACTAGGGTCTATTTCAAAATATGTAAACAGAATTGTCCAAGACTCTATGAAGCAAAACGAAAAGTGTTATCCAAGATAGGGAACTGTTATTTGGAAGAAAAGATAACCTATCTCATGATTTTTGGATCCATAGGAGCCCCACACCTCTTACCGACCTATGTTCCAGACATGTTGGTCCTGAGAAAAATTTGTTACTAGACCATTCTATAGGGGTTCAATGTTTCCTTGGTAAAATACAAGAAAACAATAGTCATCCCATATGGATTCTATGTAGGTTGCCACTTGGTGAAGGATACTACTAAGGCCAGACAAGAGGCCCAAAATAAGGTAGAACATAGGTTCTAAAATGGTAGGTACCAGACACGTGACCCAAAAGGTCTAGTTGCTCAACATGTTAGTCAAGTGATATCTCACTAGCCATATGCACATGAAACCTTTGAGGACGAGATATTCACTAAAAAATCCTTAGATTGGGAAAAATTCTTGTGAAGTAAAGAAAATCCATATATTATTCGCTTCAAAGCTATGTGAGGAGATGAATAATAAGAGTGGTTGGAATAGACATTAGGAGTTGTTTTATAGGCACAAAATGAGGATGGAGGGAAAACGACAAGGATATTTGAAGAAAAACGGCTCCTGGGAGAGGCAGAATGAATGTTTCAGGAGCAAAGGTATAATCCTTCTCTTCATATGTTAAGACCACCTACAGTGACTCCTGTGGAAAATTTACATACATTAGAATAAAGACAAACAACTGCAAGATAAACTTCTCCTACATGGGACGATGAACAACCCGATGAAAGGCAAGAATAGGTGGAACAACCAGGTCTCAGACCAACAATTGAGACACTCACAGTGATACCAGGTGTTATAACCCTAATTTTCACCAGACATGCATACCTAGCAGCATGCCATCTTACTTACTATTTTTGCCAAGCCAATACTGAATAGCTCTTCTTAAAAACCAATTTTTTGAAGATGTACGCGCCTTTCACCACTAATGCCCATGTATGTATGATAGCTTCACATTTAATTCACCCATACGTACTCTAGTTGCACCATTACAGCCCGCATATACCCACAAAATTTGCAAAAAATAAAAATGTGCAAGGGAATACAGGCTTTTGGGTAGCTTCCTAACCAATTAACCGCCCATAGCCCGTCACCCAACCAAATGACTATATTTTTGGCCTATAAAATAAGGTGTTGGGGTCCCATTTCAAGGAGAAGCATGAAAGCAGTGAAACTCTGCGCATTTCCTAATCCCCCCTTGCCCCAAGAATTTGCAGCCACTTTGTGAGTTTGAGCCAAAATTCCCCATTCTTGCCCTTTTTCCTCATCCATAAACCTATGCCTATTCTCTAGATAGAAGTGTGAGAGAACAAGGATACGTGGAAGCAGTTGGAGCTTGGTGAATAGGAGCCTAGGATCAGGTTCGAGGAGCAGTTGCCGATCTTGTTTTGTAAGTGACATCATGATACTAATATAAAGAAGTACTTTTGTCATCCCGCCATATGATGTGTTTAATATGTATGCTTGATTTACATTTTGTTATGACATCTAACCCATTAGTCCATATATAGAATGCTTGTTTGTAGTTTCTTGTTTGTCTTTTGGTGAATGCAGGTCATCCTTGGGAGGATATTTGCAGTCGAGAAACGGTCGAACGCATTGGGATCGACACCGGACGCAGAGTTCAAGGTAATACTACTGGATCCCTATACTTTGTACTTTATATATGAATGTAGGGTGTTGTCGGGATAGTGGTTAAGAATAGGAGACTTTAGACAGTTAACTCTGCCTACACTTTAGAACCCTATTGTAGTCCATAGGGGGGTTTTCCCACTATAGAAGAATTGGCAACCATACTAGGGAACCTCTAGGGTTTTTAGGGGATTTCTATTTTTGGGTATTTTCAATTGGTTTATTTACAGTTTTTTGAGTTTCAGTTAGTTTTGTGTCTTTAAGGAATTCTGGTCTTCCATACCAGTACTCCCTGCCTATGCTTGACTGTTAATTTTTCTTTTTTAGGGGATTCACAGAGGTGTACGCGGCCTGCAGTGGGTCTGCCCGCGTACATACACGCCCTATCTTTGGACAACCCGCGTACATACGAAGGCTATTGAAGTATCAGTTGCGTGTGTGTATTAGAAAAATATTTTTAAAGAAGAGGCAGTCATCCTCTTCCCTGTGAAGCCATTTTCTCAAGGTTTTTCTTGATTTATCCCTAGTCTTTGTTTTATACAGTGTTTGGCCTAGGTATGATAGCAGTTAGATTTTTCTTTTATCAAGATTTCTTGTTTTCTTGGTTAGGGTTTGAGACAAGTTTTGTGAGTTTTTCTGATTAACTTGTTTAGTATTGTCAGTAACTCTCTGCAAGCTGCAGTAGACCAGAAGTTGGTTTTTGGTCTTATCTTTTCTTCACTTTTCCTTTTTTTACTTGCTTTAGAAGAAAAGAACAGAATTCATTTCCAAGTTTCTTATTTTGGATCATAAATAAAATAAAAAACGTTTTAAGTTTCTTGTTTGGTTAAGTAGTTAGGTTAGTTGATTTTTCAAGAAGAAGAGTGCTTTCTTTAGTTATTTACTGAATACTTAGGACTTTAAGTATCTCATAGTCGAGAAAAATTCAGTTTTGAGTTTCTCTTTTGAAGTATATTAGAAAGAAAAGTTGGTTAAAGAGTGTTCAATTTGCAAATCTTTGTTTGTTGAAGAAGTAATTTTGTTTCCAACATTTGTTCTTCTCTTTCGTCTCATAACAAACACCATCAATTTCAGTTCCATCCATTTGAATTAAGATAAACCACTTAAAACTAACTCTTAATTAAAATTAATCAAACTTTGTGTTTGTAGGGTCCATTAACTAGATTAAGCTAGAGCCTTGATTTAGGTTGGAGAGGAAACTCTTCAAGGCTATAAAACAAACATAGGAGTCTGTGCCAGGGAGTGAAAAAGTCCAGTAATGTGGAAATTATCTAGGACCCCCCTCTAACACAGGGGATAAGCATGAGGTCGTGTGCGGAAAGGTAGCGAAGATAACCCCTCCAAAGCCGGACCAATCATAGCGGAGGAACGCATATAGAGGAATTATCTTGGGATTACGTTGATCGCATTTGCCATGGAGCTTCGTGGGTCTTGAATCCATTCAAGGTCCTCAGTCATCTTCTAGAACACTTGATTTCAATACCCTCGATAGGTTTTGGGCTTGATACCCTGCTCATTGCGTTCCACCCGACTATCAACTATACCTGCCTGGTATTTGTTCACGAGCTGGCAACCTAGTTGCCTTTGATTTTAAGGACTTACACAGGTGACTGTGGGGGTATACCATGGTACCTAGGGAAGACATCGGGCTACGCTTTGCAAAGTATACCCAGAGGGTGCTTCCATGTTCGATTTCACTTGCACCGGTAAGTTGCTCTAGTGTTAGTTGTTGTAACTGCTCATCCAATTAGTAATAGTGGTTTTCTTGCTATATCTCATAGGAACTTTTTCTAGTGCATTTTTTGGTCTTCAACAATAGAAAGCCTTAGTGTGTCATTGATCCTCTCACACAGTGGAATATAAAGAGCTTCGTTGGTCGCGAAGGATTTTTGGCCTGCCGCTAGTTAAATTGGAGCCACTACCGCCACCGCGAAGGTGAAGACTTGACCAGGAAGGGTTATTTGAGGTGACCAGGCCATAAGAAGTTATACTCGAGCCATCTCTGAGAGGAGAATTTTTTTTTTCGGAGGGACCAACTATTTCTGACCTTGGAGCGAAAGCTCTCAGTCCGTATAAATCTTTGATCACTAACTTGTCAGCGCCACTCTTGATACAGATTTCCCCTCCAAGGGTAACACATCACGAGCGTCAGATAATCCTTCAAGTAGGAATGGAAGCAAATGCTACTACTTCATCAAGGAGTCCTCATACTCTCTCTACGACTACCAAAACCGGGGGCAGTTTGCCTCCTAACTCATCTTCGCAGGTTCGGGCCACTATGGTCTCGACCGCCTCTACCTCAGGCAGTGGTTTGATTCCTTCCATGGCAACAATCACTGCACCATTTATGCAGAGAGTGATGGGCCCTCCATTTTCATATAGGATGCACAACTTTAACACGAACTCGGTCCTCTCTTACTCCACCTTACAAAATTTGTGTCTGGGGGCAGGGAGCTCGAACGCTCCTCTGCAAGGGTCCATGGGGGGCACCTTAGCCCCTTATAATGATTTCCCTTATGACAGGGGTCATATACCTTCATCGTCTCCCTCACTCTATGACACTTCTCAACAACCCATCTGGCCGACCATGAACTACAACCTGTCAAGAGCAGGAAGTCAAAGACCTTCTTCTAGTACCACACCAGTGGGTTCTTTGTCGTTCTCTTTGTTTGACGCATTTAGTAACAACGCATTCTCGTCAGCTGCCATCTTGGTTGAGGGAAACCCTAGTTTTGAATCAAACAATCCTGCATAGGGTATTATTCCTGCACAGGGGGCACACACTTCTTAAGGACCTTGGAATTCATGGCAGGGATCAATTCCCTCGTTAGGGATGTTGACTAGGGGAAACCCCTTCCATGGTCAATGGAACCTTGGGTAAGGCTCAAGACCTATGCCCATCGGATAGGCAGGGGGGAACCCTTTCCAGAACCTTTGGAACACTACGTCACGAGAAATCCCTTCTCATCCCTCAATGTCCTACTACAAGAGTCAGTCGATGACGTATCAACAAGCGCAGCATCCAAATGTCATCCTAGGCCATGGTTTTTACTAGAACCCATGCCAGCAACCTAACTTTTTCTAGCAACCTGGTGCCAACCAAAACCCAGGCTCTTATCCTCCTGTACATACTCAACAACCTAAGCTACCATTTCTGGAAACTTTGCATTTTACAGAAGTCTTGTCAAGATTATTGAATGACCCAATCTGTCATGATCCACGCTGGCCTTCCATGCTGACCAAGTTTCCCTCGGACATTCCAAAGTTCGAAGGAAATCCTAACGAAGATCCAGGCAATCATGTGACCACATTTCATCTATGGTGCTCATCCAATTCTTTGAGAGATGAATCTGTTCAGTTGCATCTATTTGAACGCACTCTTATTGGGAGTGCCGCGAAATGGTACATCAAGCTCGACTGCTCAAGATACTCTACTTTTGGAGGATTGTCAATGGTTTTCTTAAACCATTTTCAATTACTTGTGAGATACAATGTCGGCATAGAATTGCTGGCTAACTTTGAGAAGACAAAATCCAACCACATCTATGATCACATCCGAGAATGGCGACGTCAGAAGAATTTGATTAAAGTACTAGTTCCACAAGAATTCTTGTTGGAATGGTTCCTTAAGTATTTGTTACCCCATCTATCCAAGGACGTAGCAACATTGGGGATCTTTTTGGAGAAATAAGTGATAATGAGAGCTCAACATCTAGAGTCTATTTACTCTTAGTCTGTTTTTATTTACAAAGTTTTTCCAGATACACCACGGTCTATTCTTGATAAGACCAGACATAAGTATGGACTACATGACGACGACATTGTTGGTTCAGCACAAGCAAATCCCACTGATCCGTTGTCAAACCAATTGCAACAATTATCAATATAGCAGACAATGGCCAGCTCAAATTCTAGTTTGACTGCTCCCCTTTCTCAGAGGTCGGATGTACAAATCATGCAATCGACAAACCCAAAGGCCAAACATCAGGCCAAAGGGAAGAAAAAGCAGCAAAAGAAGGGTAAGGGGGACAAGAATCCCACCAATAATGATAGCGGGGGAAACACAGAGAGAAAGAAGTCAAAGTATCTGTGCAACCTCCGCGCGGAAGACCACCCGACTCACCTATGCCCTTGACTCATTGAGGCCCAAAAGTTATTGCCGCAGCAGCAGCCTGCAGTGTTAAAAAACGCATTTCCTCATGGGTAAAATTTAACTCAAGCCTCTAAGAACCCGGATGGGGGCAGTCAGGGACCCCCTTCGTCATTTAGCAATCCCCCAACTTCAAACCTCTATATGTTTAAAGGTGAATCCCACATAGCTGCTAGGGCACATGATTACGGAACACCAAGTACTGTCGAAAAGGGAAAATAATCCAAAACCCGTCTGTTCCTCTTCAGATCAAGAGAACGATGGGTGAAACAATGAAACGCATCCTGAAAGGGGCGTTCAAGAAAGCTTCAAATAATCCAAATGCGAGGGTCGCCCATAAATACTCTGTGGTGGAGGATTTGTCACAAACCCCTTGCGCGATGTCTACTTTGGAGGTCCTCCAGAGCTACCCTTTGTAGAGAAAGGCTCTATTAACCACCTTAGGATCCGTCGAGACACGTAACTCAGGAACTATCACACTTGATACAAACAAATTGAAACCTTGTCTCCCATACCACATCACATTTCAGATAGTAGTGGCTCACCCCACGAAATCGTCTACTCGGAATATTTTTCGTACGGTGGTTGATGAGGGAGCCTCGACATGCATGATGTCATTGGCATGTTGGAGGGCCATTGTCCAACCCTTTATGTCTCCTTCACCTACTCTTCTTATGGATTTCAATGGTCGTTCTTTCAAACCACATGGAATCATTCCTTCTTTCTTCGTGAAGTTAGGAGGGAAGACTGTGTGCATCGAAGTTGAAGTGGTCAATGTGCCTCTCGACTACAACCTCCTGTTAGGAAGGAGCTGGACATATGCCATGCATGCAGTGGTTGCTACAGTTTTTCGGTTCTTGTTGTTTCCACATGAGGGTCGAATCGTGACCATTGATCAATTGTCTTTCTCCAGACTTGACCCTTCATCAAGGGCATCCATGGTCTTGATTATTGATAAGCCAAACCCTGGCATCGTCAACGTGGGGGTCATTTTGTGCCCACCTCTCATGGGTACTTTCAATTTCCCATCGCCTTCCAACGATGTCAAAATGATATTGGTTGTCCCTGACCAGCATAAGGCTGAAATTTTTTCAATGTCGTCGTTCTGCATGACTTAATTTAATGATCCATGGATTCTTCCTTCCCCATCAGTCATGATGGAAGGGACAAGGCACCATGGCATATCCATTCCCTTGTCCACAAAAGAATTTGTGTACTCTATAGTCCAGCAAGCTTCAGCCGACCTCGATCTGATTCTTGCACCAGAGTTAGATCCAGTTCTTGAGCATGCCTGGGCTCAAGGTTCCCTAGCCACTACTGATTCCTTAGACTTGTTCTTTCCCTCTGGAGAGGCGAGTTTAGAGGCATTGACTGGTCTGGAAAGACCCTAGGATGATCTCCATCATAGATCATACTTCCTCCCAGTGTTAGGAAGAATAGAGGCGGGAGAATTTGTGTTGACTATGACGAGAGATAGGTCATGTATTATTAATCCTCTGGCTATGCACGCAGTTTATCCTGAGGGTAATATGGAAACCATTGCTAAAATGATACCTATTGATATCTCCATAACCCCTGGCATCGTGGAGAATGTCTTCATCGTAGCATATTGTTCCCCTGAGGAGATTCAAATCTACACAGATTTATTTAAAGAATTTTGCGACGTTTTTGCCTGGTCTTACAAGGAAATGTCAGGCATTGATCCAAGAATCGTTGAACATGAAATCATGACTTACCTTGATACCCACCAACCTGCGTATACCCACAAAAGTTTCAAAAAATAAAAAGTTGCAAGGGAATACGGGATTTTGGGTAGTTTCCTAACCAATTGAGTTCCCATAGTCCGTCACCCAACCGAATAACTATCTTTTTGGCATATAAAAGAAGTTTTTGGGGTCCCATTTCAAGGAGAATCATGAAAGCAGTGAAACTCTGCCCATTTCCTAATCCCCCCTTTCCCCAAGAATTTGCAGCCACTTTGTGAGTTTGAGACAGAATTCCCCATTCTTACCCTTTTCCCTCATCCATAAACCTATGCCTATTCTCTAGAGAGACGTGTGAGAAAAGAAGGATACATGGAAGCAGTTGGAGCTTGGTGAAGAGGAGCCCAGGACCGGGTTCAAGGAGCATTTTTCGATCTCGTTTTGTAAGTGACATCATGAGATTAATATAAATAAGTACTTTTGTCGTCCCACCATATGATGTGTTTAATCTATATGATTGATTTACATTTTTTTATGACATCTAACCCATTAGTCCATATATAGAATGCTTGTTTGTATTTTCTTGTTTGTCCTTTGGTGAAAGTAGGTAAGCCTTGGGAGGATATTTGCAGTCGATAAGCGATTGAACGCATCTAGTTGAGGCTTATCTGGATGATTTAGCATCACTATCTCACAAGAGAGTTGATCATCCCACACACCTTCGACTTATCTTTGAGTGATGTTGCTACTATTGGATTCGCTTAAATCCAAACAAATGTTTCTTTTGCGTGACGTCAGGTCATCTATTAGGTTTCATAGTTTTTAAAACATGGATCATGGTCGATCCTTTAAAGTTTGAGGTGATAGTTCAGTTGGCTCCCCCGTGCACAGTCCCTCAGCTTCAGAGTTTACAGGTAAAAGAAAACTTTTTATGGCATTTCATCGCAAACTATGCCGATATCACAAAAGGGTTCATGTGTTTACTAAATAAGGAAATTCCTTTCCATTGGCATGAATCCACTCAACGCTCTTTCTAAGCGTTGAAACACACCCTCATGTCTGCCCCCCTGCTTTGACCACCCAATTATAATAAAGATTTATTATTGTATTTGGCCTCTACAGAGTCTACCATCATCATGGTATTCGTTCAAGAGGACGATTTTCTTGAAGAGAACACAATTTATTACATGAGTCGAGGCCTAGTTGGACCAGAACTCAACTACTCCCATGTTGAAAAACTTGCGTTGGCAGCAATTCATGTTGTCCAACAGTTCCGTCACTATATCTTGTTTCGCAAGACCATTGTCATTGTTGTTGTGAATTGTTGTCCCTTGACCAAGATTTGGGAGTTTCTTGGTCATGTTGACCTATTTTGGGACTTTGATAGCCTGTCAAAGGAGGAGCGCAAGACAAAGAAGAGATCACGGAATCTTGGCCCAATTTTGGGTCCTTTTTGGGTTTTGGGGATAATGTAACATGAATGGGATGTCGGCCCAAGGGTTTACCCATGTTTAGGCCTATTTTGTACGTATAAATACAAGGATAGGCAATGTAAGAAGGGGGAGAATAGTGCATCTATTTGATGTGAATGTATGCTAAGTGAAAGTAGGGTCTGTAAGTGATTTTTGCATGACTGTAAGAGACTTGCAGAGCTAAGTGTAGGTCCTTGTAGTAGATTTTGGATGGCTTAGTGTTGTAACACAAGGAAGAAGGATCTAGTGATATGCACAGATCTTTTGTCCTGTGCAGAGTAAGGTTTTTGATGACTTTGTGCTTGTAACCGATTGAATGAAGAAAATAAATAGGAAGAGTTGGTGGATGTAGCCCCAGGGTGGGGCTAAACCACGTAAACACTGTGTTATGTGCTATGTGTTTTGTCTTGATGTGTTCACATGTTATATGTTAAGTGCTTTGATATGTTTAGATAGATCTACTTCTGCTTTGTGCTTATGATATGTAAGAATATTAGATCTGATCAAGATAGTCATGCTTAGTGCTTGATATGCTCATTCTGATCCATTTATATATGTTAAGTGCTTAAATACTGTAGATTAGTGTGAATGTTGCGAAGCTCTGTTTTATCGGCGAAGTGAATAGTGATTTCATATTGAGGAACTAATGGTTCTAAGAGATGTATTAAGTGTTATAATCATAGATCTGTGTCCCAGCTAAGGTTGCAGACACCTGATTCTTACAACCACCCCTGCCTCTACCTCGGGTGAGACTTCATCTGCTTCACAGGTGTTGTCGAAAGGGTTGGTAGTTAGGGTTTTGTTGGTGCATTGTTGTAGCATTGAACCCTGGGTCTTCCCCTATGCGAGCATGAATCCATTCCAGTATGTGTTGACACGACGCATAATCGGTGGAAATATCAGTATATGGATAGTTATCATCCAAGAATTTGACTTGGATTTTGTTTTGGCGAAATCCAAAAAGTCGTTGGTCTTTGCAGAACTCATCTCAGAACTTCCGGTCGAATCAAGTGATGTTATACCCGAAGAGTCTCCTATTAAAAGAGATATGTTTTTGATCGCATCTTCGGATCCCTGGTATGGAGATATGTTTTTGATCGCATCTCCAGACTTTGAATTTCCCCGCCTCTGCTTCTCGTGATGAGCGTCGACGTATATGCCATCAGGAAAAAAACTATCTTATTCTCAAAGACACTTTGTATCGTCAAGGTATAGATTGCATCCTTCGTTGATGTCTCCCCCATGAGGAAGAAGAACGTGTGCTTAACGACTGCCACACAGGATCATGTGGTGGTCATTTTTTTGGGTTGTAAACAACCCAAAAGATTTTACGAGCCGGTTACTATTGGCCGACGTTAATCAAATATTGCGTTGAATCGGTCAAGAAGTGCCACCCATGTCAGATATTCTCACAAAATATGAGGGCACATCCTGCTCCCATGTTTCCTGTCATCACAGTTGGCCCCTTCACCAAGTGGGGGATTGATTATAATACATGCCACCCCCCGTTAGCTAGGGGGAACCATTATATCATCGTAGCAATAGAATACTTTGCCAAGTGGGTCGAAGCTATGGAAACGTTCAAGAATGATGGAGAGACAACAAATATCTTCTTGTTTAATCAGATAATAGCAAGGTTCAGCGTCTCGAAGGAGATTGTCAACGACCATGGAAGTCACTTCCAAAACAAAATGATGTCTGAATTAACATCAAAGATTGGGTTGAGGAAAGAACACTCATCACCTTATTACCCACAAGTGAATGGTCAGGTATAAGCTATGAATAAGTCACTCAAAACCATTCTATAGAAAATGATCAATTCAACCAAGTCAAATTGGCATTTGATGTTATACTCAACATTGTGGGCATACCAAACATCTGTAAAGACTGCCACTGGTTTCTCACCTTTTCAAATTGTTTATGGGTTGGAATTCATCTTGCCTATAGAATGCCAGATCCCATCTCTTAAGTTGGCAGTACAATTATTGCCAGACACTTCACCGCTTGAAGAACAATTATTATATCTCGAGCAACTCGATGAGCAACGACGTGATGCAGACTTGGCTAACGAGGCTCACAAGCAAAGAGTCAAGTGTCAGTATGATCGCTCTATTTGTCCTCATATTTTCTCTGAAGGCGACCTTTTCCTAGTCTATGACCAAGATATGGATCCCCTAGGGGCAGGAAAGTTCAAACCCATGTGTCTCAGATCATTCACCGTGAAGGAAGTTTTAAAGAATGGCGCTTATCATCTGGTTGACTTTGAAGGGAAAGCTTTAGCGGAGCCTAGAATTGGGCTCTACCTCAAGAAGAATTACTCATAGGTCAGTCGCCTTGGGTGACTTCTTGTACATATGTATAGTTCTTATAAATTTTTATTTTTTGTCTTTTTGTTTTATGGACATGTCGTTTTGATGTCATATTTTCACTATGGTAGATGTCAAGTGAATCAGACGTGTTTGTTGGATTTGTGGATGGTGCTAACCAACACACTCAGAGGCTTTCTTCTGCATCTTGGGTGATTTTCACACCTCAAGGCCAATTTTTATCTTCTGGAGGTATCTGTTTAGGTGACACCACAAACAATTTCATCGAATACAATGCAGTAATAGAGTTTCTTTTTTATGCCTTGTCACATGGTATATCTTACCTCCGGGTTTACCTAGACGCACAATTGGTTGTGTCCCACTTAAATGGGGTTTACCATGTTTATGATCATACTCTACATCAACGATTCCTTAGGGTACGTCTCTTAGAACATTGTTTTGATTACATTACATACATCCGTGTTCCTAGGATATTGAATCAAATGATAGATACTCTAGATAATCAAGTATTAGATTGGCATATTGCACACATGTAAAGAAAAGCACACACATACACATGTAAATACATTTGTAAATAAATGAAACCCATAAGACACAAAAACATGTATATATATATATATATATATAAATTATGAGAGTACATAGGTGGGCGCAAGAACCTCAAAAAATAATGAGTCTGGCATATAACGCAGGGCTTATGCCCTCAAAAATATACAAAGAGTGTCCTCGGCACGTAAACGGTCCACCCTAAGCTGCACACGAGGCCGGTTGGCCCTGCCATAGTGGACTACAGTGTTTTCCAAATGCCTAAATAGTTGGACCAAGGTCTGTGGCACCCTAACAACATGAGGCTGCATAGATGGTGGGAGATCCTCGATCTTGGCCTTAGGCACAGTACGAGTGAGTGCATACAGGTTCCACTCCACTCATCTCAAAACTCTCTCAGCCTCTTTGGTTGGAGGTACACCCGCTGCTGCTGCTGGTCCGACAACTCATGCTGTTGCCTCTGGCTGTGGATAGTGCCTAGTCCGTGCAAAATAAGTTGGACGCACTGGTCCCACATCTGTACATAACATATACATAGTTGTCAGGTGCTTTGGTGCACATGAAAAATGATATATATAAAAGAAATAAAAAATTAAAAAACTTTTAAAGAAAAATGTACCTAACTCTCCCCACTCTGCTCCGGGAGGTATGGGCATGTCAGGATATCTGGAGAAGTTGATCCCGACATAGGGGTAGTCCTCTATAGACAGAATCTATCAAGAGCACCTGTCAAAAAATGTATCATCGAAGGCCTCGATGGTCCTACCTCCCCCATGTCGTGGAAACAAATATTCCCACCTGCACACTGCTGGGAAGGAGTCCATGTGCCCCCATATAGTCTCTCGGGGACTAAGACTGGGTACCCTCTCGAAGAAGAAAGATCAAAGAAAAGTCTCGAACCCAAAGTTTTTTTTTTCCACCTATGACACTCTGTGAGTTGTCTCTTCATGCACTCTAGCATGGTTTTACTCCAATCAAACACTCGTGCATTTAAGCACTATACTACGCAATGCATCTGTGCCTGGGAAACCTGTTGTAAATTTATAGATCCAGTGATCCACCCAATAAGTAAACTATCACTTTCAGCGATAGGTTGGTGATTTTTTCAATCGGTACCTGGGAACCCATTTTATCTGTTCCGACCTCACAGTGTAGTTCGATCAACTCAGAAATTTTGTGAGGCCTAGAGGGAAAAGCACGAAGGTTGACTAATTCCCCCCTCCTCGAGAGGCCAGTTAGAAAATAAATATCTTCAGTCGTTGGAGTCAATGAATGTCCCTCGAGCATATATGTCTATGCATATGGGTGCCAGTAATCCACCAAGGCATTCAGTAGCCTGGGTTGTGCCTGCATGAGTGGACACCGAAATAATTTCCACAACCCGCATTATTTTAATGTAGCGACAACAACAGGGTCTTCCTCGACCATCGAATCAATGTCTTCATTCTCTCTCTCTCTCTCTCTCCAATGGACATACATCTACAAATTGACAAGTTCAAAGGAGAGTCAAATGATGCATTTTCAAAATTTTCATATATTTGAAGATGTAAGTGGGTTGTTTGAGGACAATGGCATATATACGCGTGCAGAATTTTCACTGCTCATGTGCATACGCGATTTGTTCTTGGACAACATGCGTACACATAGGGCCAACCTTTTTAAAAGGTGTGCACTGCTCAAAAAAACAAAAAGAAATGGAAAAAAGGAAATTGGGAATGCAAGAGGAACTAAATTGTACTTACTTGGTCGAGACAGAAGTTTGTTTTGTCCACTGAAGCTCCCATAATAAACTTCTTTCACAAAGGGGTGTTTTTGGCTTTTCGGTCAATTCTCAATTTACAATGGTGATAATGAACTTCCATCTTCTATTTATAGACCTTTTTGGCCCTTTTTGTCATTTTTTTAACCCCCGTTGTCATTTTTTCTGGCTTGAAAATCATGTAACTTGGCTCTTAAGTTTATCATTGGATGGTACGATACACTTTACTTTTGGTTTGGATAACTTTTTGAGAGTTAAGGCACTTTTATGGTCCTATGGTGAAAAGCCATTTTTTCCAACTTTGTGCATTTAAGTTAGGATTCCACCTCCACTTGTTGCACCTTGTTGTATTTTTGTCTTTACCATAGGATCGACCCCACCGAATTGCGACACGGAACCGTCATTACTTCTCTAGAAGTGTCATAATTTAGTGGTAGATCCTACACTCACATGGATGCCCTAGGTAGATCCTAGTTGCATTTTTTTGTCCATGTTGTTGCTAATGACTATAGGCTCAGCAGTCCTTTTAGTCTTGTCTTGATTATGAGTTTGAGCCTTTATATGTCTGATATATTATCACTTTTGGCCTCACCCTTAGGAGTCCCAAAAAACAAACAGGTCTTATTTTAATCCCTTTTCAGACCCTCTAAACATGAAAATATTGTTGAGCGATCTTGTTTCCCTTCACGCTCGCCAAACTAAAATTTGAAGGCATGTCTATCCAGCGGTAGTTTACCCCTTTTTCGGTCTGGATGGTCAATTTTACGAACAAAGGTATACTCTAGGAACTTCAATTCGCTAGAAGAGTATTCTCAGATATAAGTTTAACCCTTTTTCAGGCCCGAGGGACTAAATTTACGAAAAAGGAACCCCCATGGAGTCCATAGTTAAGCTCTTTTCAGACTCCCTAAAAGTGAAAATATCGTCGAGTGAGCTTGTTTCTTCACACTCGTTAAACCGGTCCAAAATAAAATTCATTACGGATTCCATAGTTAAGCTCTTTCTAGACTCCTTAAAATTGAAAATATCGTCGAGTGACCTTGTTCTTTCACACTCATTAATTGGTTCAAAAAAACATCTACTGGCATGAGTTTACCTCTTTTTCCAGCGTGTATATTAAGGAGGAAAAAGGTACACCTTGGGAGATTCGTCTCGCCGAGAGAGTTCTCCTTAGTAAATTTCACCTTTTTCAAGCTAAGGAGACTAAATCTAGAAAAAGGCAACGAGTCTATAGTTAAGATCTTTTTAGACTCCTTAAAATTGAAAAGATTGTCGAGTGATCTTGTCTTTATCACACTCGTTAAAATGGTTTTGAATAGACATCTTTTTGGTGCTAATTTATCTTTTTTTCAAACCGACTAGACTATCTTCGAAAAAGGTACCCTAATAGAGTCTTCTTTTGTGCTTTTTCAGACTCTCTATAAATGAAAAACCACCGAGATTACCTTCTCTGGGCTCATTTAAAATTACATTGAAGGACGTTATCATTGTGTCATGTTAATCACATTTTCAATCCTACATCTTTGGCCTAATGTCGGCTCCATGTGGCTCTCAACTGAAGCTTTGAAGCATGCCTTATACGCAAGCCTTGCAACACTTTGCCTCTGCGTCTTGACACCTTAACCCATGGAGGATTTTTCTTGAGTGTCCTTTTCCTGCACATGTTTCCTTGCTCTGAGAAGTTCCTCGCAGTTGGAACTAGTATGTTTGCGACACTTGTTCCTCCTTTGTAACATAACATTCTTTTATTCTTTTTCAAGCTTTCAAAATATTGAAAAAGACAAAAAAAAATCAAATATACCCCAAAAAAAGGATGGGAAATTTTATTTCTTTGTATGGAAGAACAATGAGTTGCCCTTGGACAAAGCACCTACTTTCATTTGTTGGTCAAGATTTGGGATTTAATATAACCTTAGGGAGATGTTCTCGTAACATAGAGTTGTGTCCTCCTGCATCGTGAACTTATGTCAGTGTCATGCTACCTAAGTCTCATCTTTCATCGTGTTATTGTCCAAGGGAAGTATTACCCAACTTGAGTCTTCCCTTCTACAGTTTGTCTCTTGTCCTCATGCACGACCATCCCGAAATTCCAATCAATTTCTTTGTTCAAAATCAATAAAGTTCTCTCCCTGATCGCCAAGATCCTCTTGTATGTTCCCCGATGAGCCATTGAAGACCTCTGGGTAGTGAAGTTGTACACTCACATTACACTCGTACCTGATTTTAGAATATCTTGAAGTTGTTGCTTGAGCTTTGAAGACCCCATCTCCAACCATCAGGCATCACTTTCTTCTTGAATATGGATATTATTCATGTATATCTTTTGATTTTGAGATGTAGATCCATTGTGTACTGTTCGCGGGTACACTTTATATAGTTATATGACATGGATATGCAGTGTATTTGATTGGCATCCATGATTTATTTCATCCCGAGCATGGGTATTCCCACCTCGGTGAGACAATTGTTATTTTGCAGATGGCACCTCCTGAACTCTGGTCCCAATCTCACTCACTTCGTACGTTGATAAATATTTGTAATGTATTTTGGCCATCAGATGCTCTTATGACCTCACACATTAGGGGGAATCTTTTATAACCCTAATTTGCACCAGACATGCATACCTAGCAGCATGCCATCTTACTTACTATTTTTTCCAAGCCAATATTGAATAGCTCTTCTTAAAAACCAAATTTTTGAAGATGTATCGGATCCCTATACTTTGTACTTTATATATGAATGTGGGGTGTTTTCGGGATAATGGTTAAGAGTAGGAGACTTTAGATTGTTAGCTCTACCTGAACTTTAGAACCCTAGTGTAGTTCGTAGGGGGGTTTTCCCACTATAGCACCAGGCCTAGGAACACTAACACCAATAATCACTAACCTTATCAAAATCTATGATGACAGTGAGGATTTGGATAGTAAAACAATCCCCATTATCAATGAGGTTGATGTGGAGATGTTAGACATCTTTCTATTCCAAAGACTGCAACCCTTGGATATGGAGACATATTTGAATACCACAGATAGCATCATTAAACCCTTGGGACATCAGTCACAAACTCAATATGAAGAAGGAGGTGATAAAAAGAATGAAGTAGTAGAGTTGGATCCAGGTAATTCCACCTTAGTGGGGCAGAGCGATATATGACACAAAGGCCAAGGGGAAGATTGTCAGGTTGTTGTATTAAAGTTTTTAATTACCTGAAAACACTAAATTGTCAAACCAAGGTAAGTGAACTTAGAGCTGCTACATTATATGTGCTGGTAAGATTCGAACTCCTACTTAAAAGTTATTCTGAGAAGAAAACATAAACTCACTCTTATAAACTGAATCCTAATGATTATCTTAAAACTAATCATATCTTATCTATTTAATCAAATGGAAACAGTTTTGTGTTAAGAAAATGTATTTCTATTCCTAATCTAAAGAGATCACCCAAGGCTATCTACCACTATTTTAAACATCTAATCATCAAAATATCTATCTGAACCATAAAAGAGAAAACATTTTAGAAACTTCTTATTTAATCTAAGTATCAAGAAGTTCTAAATCTACCAAAGATGAAAATAGTAAATGTCCTATTTTACCCTACAAGTACTGGAAGCTTCCTTTAATCATACCATAAGCTAGCTATCCTAACAAAACAGAGTAAGTCTAAACTCAAATTATCTTTAAATCGTGATCAAACCGAAAACTGGAAAACATAGAAAATCTAGATTAAGCACTTGGTTCATTCTTCAAATTCTACAATGGCAAATAACTCATTCCAACATTCAACGATCTACAAGATAATATCAAGCTGCGAATGAACTAACCGAAAATAACTAAGCCAGAATTTAGCAGAGTAACTTCAAATGAAAAACTAACTCACATGCAGATTCTAGAACTAAAATAAACTAACTATACTGTGGGAAAAGAGACAGCGAATTGAACCTGTTGGTGGGCCCAAGCAAGAGGTGCAATCGCCCTAAAACGAAACCAGAGCTACTCATATTATTCCATACATAATTGTTTCATAACTCATGCTCCATAATTCATAAACAAACTCAAATCATTTAACAGAGAATAACATAATGCATAGCAAATTGTATTATCGGAAATCGTATCACATAACATATCATAACCAACGTTTCTTGAGAGCGATCCGAGTTTATATAGATCCTCCCCAAAATAGTCTTGAACATAGGTGCATTAATCTAAGAGAATCTTAGATCTGAAAATGACCCATAGTCAGTTAAAACTAATTTCACAACTTCATGACACGCAGTGTCAAGAAGCGTGGATCATAAAGCATCATAATAAAATAGTTCTACAATTTCGCTCTGAGTCATCGCATTGAGTTATGACTCAATCAATCATATGAATCGGACTGTAAATCCAATTTGGCCATGTCGTGCAAGTCTTTGACACCTCCACTAAGTGCGAGCTGGTACCTGGTATTGATAAGTCTGTTTCAAGTGAACAAGTACCTAACTCATATCACGTTAGTACAAATATTAGTTTAAAATATCAAAATACATTAAAAATAACTTGAATCATAGGAATACCTTGAATATCTCCATTTAGGGAAAAATGATGTAAAATGTGTCATGGTAAGGCCAGAAGGAAATGATACTGATATGAAATGGGGGTATATCTAACATTATATAGGCAAAAATATGGTCAAAATTGGAGACTAACATTCCCCTAAGCTGAAGTCTTTGCCTGTCCTCAGGAAACAAAAAGTCAAAATCTAAGATTCATCAGAGTGGTGCAGTAGCTGCAAACAACATTTGCAATTTCTCATGTTTTCTCATGTTTCTTATTTCCTTCTTAAGAACCCGATTAATGGTGATGTGCTTCCTGGCAATCTTCTGCAGTCTCCTATTCTTCTGAAAAAGACCTCTATTTTTCTGTTTTAATCGTTCAATATTTGATGAGAAGTGAGCTTGCCTGAGTTTCATAAGTTCATTATTTGTTTTTATATGTTGATCCAATATGGCATATTCATGTAACTTCTCTTTTAACCAGCGATTCCTATTTCTCAATCTGACAACCATTGGTCGCAAAGATCTACTGGAAGAGATTTCACAGTAAGATTTGAATGTATTACCACGACCTTGTTGTGTTTGAGGGCTGGACTCATGAGTGAACTCATATGATCTTTGAATAGGGGTGTCGACTGGACTAGATTCATGAGTAAACTCATCATATACTTGAACAGGGGTGTTGACTGGACTGGGTTCATGAGTAAACTTGTCATATACCTGAACAGGGGTGTCGACTGGACTGGGTTCATGAGTAAACTTGTCATATACTTGAACAGGGGTATCAACTGGAATTTGAATTGGCTTGTCCCACTCAATTTCTTTGGTCACATTATCTTGCTGATTGACTTTACAGACTTTTCGAATCAATTGGGAGAGATTCCATGTCATCTCAGAAGACTCCGGAGCCTCTTCATGATCATCCATACTTTTCAATCTTTCCTGTAATGGGTAACTAGGCACGGAGTTATCCATATCTGAAAGTGTGCGTGTGCATTTACGGTTGGGATTTCTTCTAGGTTTGTCGATTAACTCCTCAAGTTGTTCCACATCAATAATATTTTTAGCAGTTGGAGGAGAAATTGGAATTTCAACATTTGAAAGAGTGTTTTCCACTCTTTCATAGTTAGTTTCCACACCATCAGAACCATGGACATCAAACGAATGTTCAATGCCAGGATTATCATCATTGGCCTCAATTGTGCAGTCTGGTGTATTCTCAGGGTCATCACAGATTTTGGCCAGGGTTTTAACAACCTTTTTCTTAGAGTTTGACTTCTTCTGTGGAGGAGTGGACTCAATATTTTTATCTTTAGATTTTTCAGAAGCTAGGGTTCTTACAATGAACATATCCCAAGATTCCTATTTGTGGGATAATGAAAACTTAACCAAAATTTTGACAAGACCAAAATGAAACAGACTGCCTCTAAAATCTTTGTCTTTGCGAACTTGTTCTGCCATTTTCTTCAAACTCTTCAATAGAAAATAGGGGATGCTCACCAAATGGTTACCTTTGAAATGTAGTAGGAGTCGAGCATGACATGGAAACACGATCGTGTACTGACATTCGCAAGTGAGGTAGCGTTGAAGTATAGACAATAACTAAGCCCATTTTGGTTCCAACTATGACCTTGATGTGCCTTCTGACCATTGTAATTTCCGATGCTGGGGTTGTAGGAGTTGCATGCAGAGCTTCTTGTCGACTAGCTGGCCCTTTGTCCATTTTTTACCAGTGCTGGGTAATTGAATTACTTTGGAAATGAACTTCTCTGTGACGTCAAATTCCAGCTCGCCCACTTTAGCTAGTCCACCATGAAAGTGCAGAGCGAATTGAAGTGTAATCGTATCATCATACCCATCAAATTTCTTGAAGAATGACTCCCATCCATCTTTCTGAAAAATGTGTTTGGTGGCTTCATACTCAGGAAGAGCCTCCAAATTTGCATAAGTCTCAGGTTCGTGATGATTCGCCACCACAATTCCACTCAGTATAATAGGAAAGGTTCAAAGGTGAGCAATGGAATTAGATGAGGGCAACAGAGGAATAGAGTATGATGTGTGAAATAGGTCGTGAGAGGAATTATAGAAGGATGTTTGAAATGTCATGAGGATCAATAGCGTGTGAAGAAATGATGATGGTCGTACACCTTTTCAAAATATCATTTCATATGAGTCGTGTCGAATTCAACCATAATAATGCAGTGCATTTTCCATGATATGAAATGCCAAGAAGGATTGAACTCAACCTTTTAAGTACAGAGTATAGGGATAATGAAATGTCATGGAGTATCGAGGCATTCCTATTTCAAGTTATTAATGTGTAATTTAATAAATTAAACTAACATGAAGCTAAGCGTACCTGAGTTCGATTACCTACTCCCTGTTATGCATTATTTTCTTACTGCAGAGATTTTGAAGTCAATTCTGAATCTAGAGAGTGGCAAAGTTGTAACTGAAATTTGTACTGTTGATAACCACTGTGACTGATTGATTCTGTCTGGCACTGACTGGTACTGATGAAATAACTCAAAATTTGCAGAGAAACTTGAACCAATAATAACTTGCTGAGAAAAAGACTTCCTTTTTATAAAAGAAAATTATATGATGGATATCCATGAACCTGTCTTCTGTTCATTCTTGAAAGAAGAAAATTAAAATTATGTCTTCAAAAGCTTCAAAGCCTTAACCCATGGTACAATTCTTATTTGTGTGAATAAATGTTCTGGAGTCGAACACAAAAAGAAATCATTGGATTACTGGCCATTAATGAATGTCGTTAACCAATGCGAGATGACCCACCAGTGATGTCAATGGGCCTCAAGTTACCTATAGTACATCCTAACATGTACGAATAAAGGTCTTGGTGTCGAGTCACCTATAGGATCTATCAACCAAGAGACATTGATGTATTCCCATGGTTGTTAGCAAGAAAATCTTCCATTGAGGCATGCAGATCCCTGGGTACTAAGTAGTCTCTAATCTCTACTCTAGATAAGGTGTTGGTGTCGATGGAGTGAGGCTTGTTGGAAGGTGGAGCTTAACATATCCCACATCATCCAACGTGAGTGCAGATAGAAATTTTGCAGAGAATAATTTTGTGGGAAAGTAATCACTTACTTGTGGATTTTATGAGCCCAAGTTAGTATATGCTCATTTCTTTCTCATGTTTTGAGAGTATGAGAAAATGCTAAAAGAAAACTCTAGGGGGGTTTCTTTCCCATCATAATCTATCAGGCCCGGTAAAGAATAATCCTATCCCTAATAAATGCCCCTTTCATACTTTAATGAGCAATTCAAAGGGAGCAAACAAACTCAAATTTATTAATTTCAAAACAAGACAATGTATATTGATAAGAAAATTTCATAAAATAAAATGATCTTACCTTCTTACCTATTGCGAAAAAGTGATGAAGTTCAATTCTGTACTTGCTTTAAAAATCCTGTAAAACTAAAAACAATATGTCAACATATCCAAAAAATGTTTTATATATATATATTTTATTTTTTATTGAAATTTTAATTATTTACAAAATCTTGAAACAACAAAAATAATCAAGGATTAGTAGGAGGAGAAGACTCTTCTCCTACTATCTTTATTTCTGGTTGTTTAGAGATTTCCTGTAGAAAATCATCTCTTGAAAAGGGTTTGTTATACACTTTTAATCGATGTCCATTTACTACAAAGGAATTTTGAGAGTCATCAATGGTCTTGATTCTAATAGATCCATTATCAAAAACAGTTTCCACTTCATAAGGTCCCAACCATCTTGTCATAAGTTTTCCTTTGAAAGTTTTATATTTGGAATCAAAGAGCAATGCCAAATCCCCTGGTTGAAAATTCTTTTTCTTAATGTATTTATCATGCCATTTGCTACGTTGATTTTGTACAAGGATAGTTCTTTGAAGAGCATCTTGCCTAATTTCTCTCAATTCATTTAATTGCATAACTCTTTGTTTCTGTGCCTCATCCAAATTCAACCCCAATTCTGCTGCTATGCAGAAGGTATGAATCTAAAATTCTATGGGAAGGAGAATTTTCTTGCCAAATACCAATTCATAAGGGGTATGACCAGTGGTATTTTTCCATGAAGTCTGGTATGCCCATAAATCCTCTGGAAGTCTATCAGCCCAATCTTTGTGATGTAAATGTATTGTCTTGGTCAGAATAGCTTCTAGAACTTTATTCGTGGATTCCACTTGCCCATTGGCTTGTGGATGGTATGGGGAAGACTTACAGTGTTTTATCCCATATTTATCTGTGAGTTCCTTCATCAACTTAGAAGTGAATTGAGCACCTTGATCAGTAACAATCTCTCGTGGAACACCAAAGAAGGTAAAGATATCTTCATAAATAAATTCAACCACTGATTTCTCAGTTGCTTGATATAAGGATTTTGCCTCTACCCACTTGGTTACAAAATCTCTACAAACCAAGATGTACTTCTTCTTCCTTGAGATTGGGGAAATCGGTCCTACAAAATCAAGTGCCCATTTATCAAATGGTTCAATCACAACCTATGGTCGTAAGGGAATCTCGTCTGCTACGGTAGGTCTTCCCATCCTCTGACAACTATCACAGCTTCTTACATATTTTTTTGCATCCTTAAACAATGTCGGCCAATAATATAATGATTGTAAGACTTTATATGCCATTCTCTTATCAGAGAAATGTCCTCCACATGGCCCATCATGACAGGCCTGAAGGATATCGGGAATCTCATCTTCCCGAATGCATCTCCTAATGATCATATCAGGACTTGTATAGAAAATATCACTTCCTATCCAAGAATAATAAGCACTTTGCTGGACAATTCTTTTCTTTTGTGGTGATGACAAATGAGCTGCCAGTCTCCCTATAGCTAAGTAATTTGCCGTATCTGCAAACCAAGGGGTCTTAACAGCTACTGCAAATAGATGTTCATAAGGGAAATTATCATTCACTGGAATTTCAGTACTGTCTTGAGGAATACGAGAAAGAAAATCCGCAACTACATTTTCTTTTCCTAGCCAATCAACTATAGTGATGTTAAATTCTTGAAGTAGCAAAATCCATTGTGTAATTCTTCTGGTAGTAACTAGTTTGTTCATCAAAAATCTAATAGCAGAATGGTCGCTATGTACAAAAACCTCATATCTAGTGATGTAATGACAGAATTTGTTAATGGCATGAACTACAACCAAAAATTCCTTCTCTGTTACAGTGTAGTTCAAATCAGGAGGGGTAAGGTTTTTGCTGGTAAAGTAAATTGCATAGTTTTGTTGGTTTTCTTTTTGTCCAAGAACTCCTCCTAAAGTAGTTTTTAAGGCATCAGTTGAAATATGGAAAGGAAGAGACCAATTTGGTCCTCTTAGAATAGGTGCCATGGACAATTTTGATTTCAAATTTTCAAAAGCATTCTGACAATTGTTATCCCAACAAAATTATGCATCCTTTGCTAACAGTTTAAACATGGGGCTGGCTATATTTGTAAATTTTTCAATAAATCGATGATAATATCCAGCATGTCCCAAAAAACTTCACACATCTTTTTGGGTTTTCGGAGAGGAAAGTTTAACTATCACTTCAATTTTAGCTGGATCAACTTTAATTCCCTCTACAGACAAATGATGACCCAACACTATTCCCTCAGTTAATAGCATTTTACATTTTTCGTGACTAAGGGATAAATTTGATTCCTGATAGTGAATCAAGACTTTCTCAATATTACTTAAGGCTTCTTCAAAAGTATTACCATAAACAGTAAAATCGTCCATGTACACTTCCACACAATCATGAATTAAGTCAGCAAAAATCCCAAGGACTGCTCTCTTAAATGTAGTAGGAGAATTGCATAGTCCAAAAGGTAGAACTTTATAAGCATAAGTTCCCCAAGGACATGTAAATGTTGTTTTTTCCTGGTCTTCCGGAGCAATTTGAATCTGATTGTATCCACTATATCCATCGAGAAAGGAAAAGTATCTTTTTCCATCCAAGGTCTCCAAGACCTGATCTATAAAAGGCAAGGGAAAGTAGTCCTACAGGGTTGCCTTGTTCAACTCCCTAAATTCTACACACATCCTCCATTTCCCTATCATTTTCTTAGGTACCACAACAAGAGGTGAAACCCACTTGCTATCAGAAATTGGATAAATGAATCCTACGTTTAATAATTTCTGTAACTCTTCTTTCATAAAATCTTTTAGGATTGGATTCATACGCCTTTGTGGTTGTCTTATTGGGGTTATCTCTGGTTGGATATATATGTGGTGAATACAGGTGTCAGGATGCACTCCTCTCATGTCAGTGTACTCCCATGCAAATGCCCCTAACTGTTCTTTCAAAAGATTTGTTAACTGTTCCTGTTGGCTGAGACTTAATTCAAAATTGATGTATATACATTTGCTAGGTTGGGTTCTATTGGAATGGTATATGACCCTGGATGCTCATCAATGGTGAAAACGAGAAAAATGACTCACTTATCTCTTGAAATTCCTCTCTGAAAATTTGATCGTATTGAAAATATGTTTGTGGAAACTCGACATTTTCTATCACAGAAAGAAATTGGCTTAAAATATCATCCTCTGTTGGTTCTTGTAGTGCGTGAAATTCATCAACAGAGAATAAAGATTCTTCCTCATCATTCTCATGATAGGGACATTTTAGCCACCATAATTCTTCTATAACCGGTTGAGCAGGTGGAAAAAGAGTAAGCTTCTGTGAAGAAATTCCATTTGAGATGAACATATCCCCACCACGACATCCTATGAAAGCATTGGTCGTAGCCAACCAAGGTCTCCCTAAAATGATTGGATGGCCTTTCATGGGATCCTTTGAATGAATAATCATGAAGTCAACAGGATATTCCCACGAAGCTAATGTAACAAGAATGTCATCGAGGACCCCAACATGTTTTATAGTTGTTCTGTCAACAAATTCAAGAACTATAGGGGTAGGGCAAAGGAATTGACTTAGTTGCAACAGTTCAACTATATTGATAGTCATTATATTAATGGTTTTACCTAAGTTGACTAAAGTGTTACCAATAGAAACATTGTTGATAGTAACTGAAACTATTGGGTTCCCGGGGTTGGCATACTTCACAATCTTAGGAGCTTCAGAAATACAATTCGATGACTAGCCTACTAGGTGTATCATGGGTGGATCTTTCTATTTCCGACCTGGTTTCTTAATGCATAGTTCTTTAATGGTATTGGTGTAGATTGGAACATCTCTGATCGCTTGTAACAATGGAATATTAACACAGACATTTTTTAGTTCATTCATGATGTCAAACTCAGATTGAGCAATTGGTTTTTCAATGAGAAACCTCTCAGGAAAAGGAGGTGTTCGGGGAACCTGAGTTTGTATGTTATGCTGTGATTCAGATACTTTATTCTTTGGAATGATGACATCTTTCAAAGATGCCACATTTGATAAATAATCTACAGGTTCTTCTTCATGTTCTTGGATAATTACCTTTGGTGTTGTTCTTGTTACAGGCTGAGTCTTATTTAAAGTTTTCCCATATCTTAACTGTATTTCTTGTATGGAAATGGGGTTTATGGTGTAAGGTGGGTAGTTTTGAAAATCAACACTATGGAGTGGCAGAGGTGGTATTTTGTTAGGATTTTGAATGGGTTGAGCGGGTAATATGTGTTGAGATAGATATATACCATATATTCCAACACTTAATTGTCAACCCGGGAAGGTAGACTTAGAGGAACCAACACAGGAAATGCAGGGTTTGAAGAGGGGGTTTAAAGAATGTCAAACTAATCTCTGAACTGCTAAAAGAAACTTGCTGGAAGAATCTATTGTACTCTACTTTGTTCTGCACTCATTCTGCACTACTCGGTACTACTCTGTACTAACTTCATAAAACTGTTCTGTATCAATATGCATGTAAAAGGTCTACTACACACTGATGACTGAAAGCAATTAAGTTTTTGCTACTTATTACTCCACACAACTCAGTAACCTTCTATTTTATAATGCAATGAAACTCTCTATTGCAATCAAATGAAATGCTACTTTTGTTCTATTAAACCAATGAGAAAATGGTTGAAAGATGATGTTCAAATCTGAAGATGGAGTCTACTGTATATAGCTTTGTTTCCATCAAAGGGGGCCATGCCTTCTTTGTTCCTCCTCTTCTCAGAATTAATGCTTCAATTTAGATTTTACTGCTAATCAAATAAATACAAATCAAGAATTGATAATGAATGTCAGGAGTTCGACTCCTCCCAATGGCGGAATTTACAAAATGTCCGAAGACTATCTTAGGGTTGACAATCATGAATCTACCAATATACAGCAGGGAATAATATTTAAAAGACCACTTGAGACTCGAACTGGCCGGAAGTCCAAAACGAAGCCGGGGAAAGATGACCTTGAAACTGCTTTAGGGTTTGAACTAACCAGAAACAACAGACCGTTCTTTAAATCAACGCATACTGGGAAATAAATAGCTTACAGTAAACTTGCAAATAACAAAAGTCAAATTAATGAAACTCTAACTATTTTATTGAAAAATAAGAACAATACAAGGCATGGAGATTCGATCTCTATTCCATTCTTCTATCTAATCTATGCTCCGTCTATCTTTCCCCTTCTCGAGCATAGCAGCTTTGTATATAACATTTCAGATCCCCCACAATGCATGGCTTTGCGCCCTAGATAAACAAGGAGTTACAAAACGGTTTTAAGAGTATCACTGGAGAATGAGACACGTTTTGAGACACATTTTACATAGTCAATCGTTCCACGATTTTATTCCTTGCGTTATACATGCACAAATTTAAATGCTTGATGCCAGCTATTGAGTGCTCGTTGAGAGCCAATGATTCAAAGTCCAGCTATAGTGATTCCTCTTCAAATCGCAGAGGTTTGGAAGTGCTCTTCCTTTATGGAGTGGAATCAATGATGTATTCTCAAGATACTTGCAAGCCTGAAGCTTCAAAACCTTTAATTGGGGACAAGAATCAATGATAGGCTGCAAATTTGTCATGAGAATTATAGTTGTCAAACTCTTATGCTTCTGGAGAACCAATTTCTCAAGTGCAGTTGATGTAATATCAACTCGATTAATAATTGGACAACTTGTGATATTTATAGATACCAGAGTTGGACTAGATAAGTTCAATTCAACAATCTTGTGGCAATTGACAAGACTTATGTGCTGAAGCCTTGGAAGATCCAGTGTGACAGAAGTTAGCAACCAGCAGAAATCAAGTTGAAGTGCTTCAAATCGCAGAGCACTTTTAAACAAACTATCTTCTTTGTGGACCTGGTTATATCAATGATTCTATTCCTGACTTTGTTTAGCTGTTTATTGTTGCATTTATAGTTGAATTCTTCTCTCATTTGTGGCTTTGGAAGCACTTCATGATTTCTGTATACAACGGAACATATATGTGTTACAAAATATGAATAGCACAGAAAGAATGTCATTTGCTTAACAAAAGACTTCAATATCTTCAAGAACCAGCAAGAAAATGTTATAAATCTGGAGCCCAACAATATGGTGGGACGAGGTGGATTCTGAGGCTACTGAGGAGTTTTTTGAATAGGTGGTAAAGGAGGTGGAGTAAATCCAGGCAATAGCTGATGCATATTTGGAGGGTATTGAGTACATGGATTATGGGGAATTGGTACCGCATGCTACTGTTGGTTATTTCCATAATTATGTTCTCTCCATCCCTGGTACCAAGGTTGAGTAGGGACATTTTGCAGAGGCCAATTTGGCCAGTTCCATGGATGTTGTTGTTATTGAGAGAAGGGTGGATAGTAGCCAGAAGGTTGTGGGGATGGTTCTTTATACATATTCGAGTTTCTAGGTTGTCAAGGCCTCTTAGGTGCAGATGGAGTCCCTGGAGCTTCCCCTCCCTTGAATATAGCTTACAATCCTAGTAAGGATGGACAATCTTATGTTTTATGACTTTTAGTACATATTGCACATACAGAAACATTGTCCAAAGGACATTCTCGTAAAGGATGCCTTTTTCTGTATTTTGGATAGAATATGCTTAATATAGGGTTTTCCTCTTCCTGCTTTTTCTTAATCTTCAGAGTGTCTAACTGAGAGCCAATCATTCCTAAAATGTTTGTTTTAAAATTTTCCAAGAGGTTTCCCAATTCAATTCTAGTAACTCCACCAGATGTGGGTACTTTGGTGTTTTTGTTGACAGATTCTCTCACACTTTTTGTCATTTTCCCCCTACTTCTCGAGTAAGTTCTACATAGTTCACTGAGTTCTTCAAAGTCTTTTTGATAAATGTCTCCTGAAGCCATTAAGTTGAGAGTGTCAATGTACTCATCTGAAACCCCTTTTAAGAAAAGAGTCTTGATTGCTTCATCTTGGAGATCATTATATTTGGATTTTTGAAGAGTATATGTAAATCTTTCTAAGAAATCTTCAAGGCTCTCTTCATCTTGTTGTTGCATTTTAAAAATATCATTTCGAGAATCCTTGGGTCTACAATAGTCTTGGTACTTCTTTAAAAAAAATTCATTCATATCTTCCCAAGATCTAATGTTGTACTCTCCTAAACTCATGAACCAACGCAATGCAGAATCTTTTAGGGTAGCAGGAAACAATTTCAGCTTATGTGCATCCTGGAGATAATTATAACTCCTGCACAGGATATCAAACTCAAAAAGAAAGACATCTGGGTCTTCACTACTATTCCCATAAAAGGTTGGTAGTGCCGAAGGTGGGATATTTTTCATATTGACATTCTGGACTAAATCCAAAATAGGAAACCCAAAGGTGGTTTCTAGTCTTAGCTCAATCTCTACTTGTTCTTCTTCTTCATTTTCAACATGAATTTCCCCTCTTTCTCTTCTATCCAATTCTCTCCCTCGTTCTGCCATGTTAAAAGGATTATCAAAAATTGCATATGCAATTTGATCTTTCTTTGGTGAGGGTGTGAAGTCCCACCTCGCTGGATTCTTTTTGACAAAATTACTATCTCCTATTGGTTCTTTTGAGGATCATATTACCTTTGATTCAACAATTGTTGTTGTTATTTTTGAAACTATAGTGTCAGGGTTCCTGAAAATAGCTTTCACTTCTTCTGGATTAACTGTGTCAACCGAGTTTGGATCACCAGGAATTTGAATTTGTTGGTATGTGGTGTTTCCTGGTTCTATGTTTTGCTCTATGGTTTCCTCAGCCAGAGTTCTAGTCTCAGTTTCTATTTCTTTTTGGGTGGAGGTTTCTTCTTTTTGTTGTTTTGAGTTTCCCCTAAATCTACCTCTATTATCTCTATTTCTCATGAAAACATACTAGAAAAAAGAAAAACTAGGATTGAGTTTCAGAGGAACCTGTGATAACAGATGTGTCGGTTCGCACCCTTCGTTTCACAACTCCTCTTTCATCAACCTGCTAACATACCACACCAACCCAAATACATTTAAGAAAATAACCAAAACAATTATCTAACTTACCTTCTAAACAACTCCCCAGCAACAACGCCAAAAATGTCAGGCTGTTGTATTAAAGATTTTAATTACCTTAAAACACTAAATTCTCAAACCAGGGTAAGTGAACTTAGATCTGCTATACTATATGTGCTGGTAAGATTCTAACTCCTACTTAAAAGTTATTCTGAGAAGAAAACATAAACTCACACTTATAAACTGAATCCTAATGATTATCTTAAAACTAATCATATCTTATCTAATTAATCAAATGGAAACAATTATGTGTTAAGCAAATGTATTTCTATTCCTAATCTAAAGAAATCGCCCAAGGCTATCTACCACTATTTTAAATATCTAATCAACAAAATATCTATCTGAACCATAAAACAAAAAACATTTTAGAATCTTCTTATTTAATCTAAGTATCAAGCAGTTCTAAATCTACCAAAGATGAAACTAGTAAATGTCCTATTTTACCCTACAAGTACTGGAAGCTTCCTTTAATCAAACCATAAGATAGCTATCCTAACTAAACAGAGTAAGTCTAAACTCAAATTATCTTTAAATCATGATCAAACTGGAAACTGGAAAACATAGCAAATCTAGATTAAGCACTTGGTTCATTCTTCAAATTCTACAATGGAAAATAACTCATTCAAACATTCAACGATCTACAAGATAATATCAAGCTGGGAACGAACTAACCAAAAATAACTAAGCCAGAATTTAGCAGAGTAACTTCAAATGAAAAACTAACTCACATGCAGATTCTAGAACTAAAATAAACTAACTATACTGTGGGAAAAGAGATAGAGAATTGAACCTGTTGGTGGGCCCAACCAAGAGGTGCAATCGCTCTAAAACGAAACCAGAGTTACTCAGATTATTCCATACATAACTATTTCATAACTCACGCTCCATAATTCATAAACAAACTCAAATCATTTAACATAGAATAACATAATGCATAGCAAATTGTATTATCAGAAATTGTATCACATAACATATCATAACCAACGTTTCTTGAGAGCGATCTGAGTTTATATAGATCCTCCCCAAAATATTTTTTAACATAGGTGCATTAATCTAAGTGAATCTTAGATCTGAAAATGACTCATAGTCAGTTAAAACTAATTTCACAGCTTCATGACACGCAGTGTCAAGAAGCGTGGATCATAAAGCATCATAATAAAACAGTTCTACAATTTCGCTTTGAGTCATCACATTGAGTTATGACTCAATCAATCATATGAATCAGACTATAAATCCAATCTGGCCATGTCGTGCAAGTCTTTGACACCTCCACTAAGTGCGAGCCGATACCTAGTACTGATAAGTCTGTTTCAAGTGAACAAGTACCTAACTCATATCATGTTAGTACCAATATTAGTTTAAAATATCAAAATACATTAAAAATAATTTGAATCATAGGAATACCTTGAATAGCTCCATTTAGGGAAGAAGGATGTAAAATGTGTCATGGTAAGGCTAGAAGGAAATGATACTGATATGAAATGGGGGTATATCTGACATTATATAGGCAAAAATATGGTCAAAATTGGAGACTAACAAAGATCTAGAAAATAAAGATGCAAATAATAACTAGGGATCCATCCCAAAGGAAAATACCCCAGATAGAGGAAAAGGTGAATGCGTTTCTGAGTGTTATCTCACAAGTTGTAGGTTGGGAAAATCCTGACCCAACCACCAAAATGGAAACAAATTTAGTGAACACCTACCCACTATCACGTTAGGATGTTATTTCCGCCACTTTAGAGATGAAATAATAAACTCAAGGGGGAATATCTGTGATAGTGAGATGTATGAATGGATGCCCCTAGAGGTCAGGTCACTAAGTTAAAAAAGGGCTTGAATGAGGTCTTGGTGGTGGCGAAAGTTTTCCAAGAGGTAAGAGTCCCTGTGAAGAGTGGTGTACCTACCCGAGACACAAGAACAAGACAATATATGAGTATAATGTTAGGTGGAAAAGCATGTTAAGATTGTTGTCCCTAATTACAGTAGTAAATAATGATATATATCAGAAACAAAAATATAGTAAGAGCTGCAAATAAAGATGTTGAAAGTCTAGTTAAATAAGCAAGAGACAAGCTAGTAAATACTAGTTTAACCCAAGAATGAAAGAGAAAGACTTTAGCATGGAACAAGAACGAAATGAAATAGTATTGCAGAGATATAATTTCAGCCTTATGTATGTAGCAAACAACTTGTTACAGCAAGGAAATCAGCCATGGAAAATCACAAGTAATCCACCCAAAAGATGCGCTAGGCCTAGTAAATTGTAGGGTTAAATTATTAGAAACTTTTGACAGTTAAATTGTGAGTTATTTAAGAAAGTGTTTGGGGTTTGCTGCAGCCCTAATGGATGTAGCATTAAACTTTTTACAACAGAAAATTGTTTGGCTAAAATAGGATGCCCTTAGGGCACAAGAATGCTTATAACATGTAGAAGAAATTCCAACTTGAACAATTCCATTATCTCGTAGTTTTATGGATCCCAATGCAATGATTTATTTCTCCAATGCAAGAGACTAGTGCCTTTAACTATTGGGTTATGGAGTCTTTAAAAGTGAAAGAGCTAGTTATGCTACCTCCTTGAGGGTGTAATCCCTTTTACTTTCCAAGTTAAGAAAAGATAACTAAGGAAAACCCTAGGAGGGTCTAAACCCTTTTACTCCTCCTAGTATTCCTTTGTGAAACAACTTATGAAAAAAAAAAGATGTCCTAAGTGGGGTTGTATGCACTTATACGCCCCAAGAATATTAGAAAATTATACTTGTAACCAAGAAAGAAGCAAAAAAATGGATTCCTTACCTAGCGCAAGCATAAACAAGACAAACTCCTTCTTTAACCAAGAAATATCCACCATAAAGAAAGAAAATCACTCGAACAGAGATATCAAATCACTTCCAGCAATAGCAAAGATAAACCATATAAAGAGAATGTAACCAAAATATATGAAGAGAATTTCCCAAAAAGGGCACAAATTTCAAACAAGTTTCCTTCTCCACATGGGAGAGCTATGTTATGATATGAGATTCACATGATCTCTACTTATACAAAATGTTTAAAACATAGTTTGTCCACTTAGTTAGGGTAAAACATAAGATAATGGGTCAACAAACTTTATCTTACCCCTTAAACCAAATAATAATATTTAATTTACACTTTTTCACATTAGAAACCCTAAAATAAGATGATGTCACCCCTTTAGGGAAACGTTTTTGGCATATTTAGAAAATCATTAGACTTGGGGATGGAACACTTGGCCTCCAAAGGCCTTTTCCTCACACTCTATAGCCTTTTCCCAAAATTCAACGTGCTCTCTATTACACATCAAAATTACCCACTTTGACAATGTCTCATTATCATTGTCGTAAGTGTTGCAAGTGTCGCAAAAGTGGTATGTTCATCTCACATGTGTCGCATCATGGATGACATCATAAGAACACCTGGGACATCCTCTAAAGATTTGTTATAAGAAGAAATATATCATTTGACGAAGTTTACAAGATTTTACCTTGAGGAATCGCCATCCTAAAAGTATTTTTGGAGATCAGCGCTCTCGTGCCCACTTGCAAGGAGCGCTAGCGCTCATTTCCCTCTTATCAGGGAGTGTTGCAGTGCTCTATGGTCCACTTTGAGGGAGCGCTAATCTATTGAGAAAATCTTGGGGACAAATCCCCCTTATCTCTAAGGACAATTGAGAAATATCCGAGTCAGTTTGGTTCAAATCCAAGTCCAAGGATGGATCTAAGGGGAGTTCCAGAACTGATGGAGTAATATCCTGAACTTATCCCAAGAATATATAAGGAGGTTAAGCCTCTCAAATCCTATATAAGGAGGCACTCTCATGGTGAAAGGGGAAGAATAATCAGTGAAAAGTATTTTCACTTTGATCATGGATCGTTCGATCAAGAGGTTGGACAAGGAGAGCTTGGTGAGGCTGCTACATCTACATCTACATTTTGTAAGCACCTTGTTTTTTTCTCATTAATACATGTGCTTGGCCTATTTTCTTCAATTTTGTGTACATTTGCATGAACTCTTTACTTTTGGATGAATATAGTTTTAAACTAATCATGGTAGGATAGGAAGTGTGTTTTTTCTTTGTTGTTTATTGGATTGCAGGACTCGTTGAAAGACTTGGAGATCAAGCTCAACCTGGACTGAGCGAGGGAGAACTTCATAAAAATGTACTCATACTTTCTTCCTATTTCCTATTGACTATTTCAACTACATTTTAAGGAAACTCATTGTTCAAAGTTAGCACTCTTTTGTCTTGGTCATAGGGGTCTGAGATCCAACAGGACATTCACCTATCCACAGGGGAATTTTCCTACAACAGAAATTGGCAACTCCATTGGGGATCGAAGCTTTCAGTTTTGGTTTCCTTCCTTGGTCTTGTTCTAGTCTTTTCCCATCTTTAGATCCTACTCACTGTGTTTTTTCCTCTTTTTACATGTGTTGTTAGTCTTGAAGTCATCCTATAAATGTTGATGCTTAAGCCTTCCTGAGTTTTTTGTTTTTTGGGTTGACACTTTTCATTCTCAGAAAACAACACTCCCTTTCCATTACATACAGAGCATTGATTTCAAGCTCAGCGCTCCCCTGTGGTGCTTTACAGAGCACTGCAACGCTCTAGTGCCTATATCACTAGAGCGTCGATTTTCCTTTATGTTGAAAATTTGTGGGATATCTCTACTGGGTGTGATTTTGGTTTTATTTCCTGGTCAGGACTTTTGTTATCAACATGTGTCTTTTGTAAAACTTGCAACCATTTGATTTCTAAGGGTTTTTGATGTTTTTTTTGGTTTTTAAAAGATATTAAAATCACTCTTCCTTGTTTTGGAATCACTCTTCATCTTTGAGATCTTGAGTTGGTTTTCTACTTTCTCATTTATATGATTACATGAAAGTTGGCGTAAGGAAGTCTAGAGATCTGTGTATTGTTCCATTTGATCTTTCATTTATCTTTCCAAACAATTTCTCTTGTTTGATTTTTGATTTTATTTTTGAAGAGTTTGGATTTGTTTTACTTCTTGTTTGATCACTGTGAGAGTGTGATTTTTGTTTATATGGTATTTTCTTCCAATTGCTTAAACTTACAAATAGTGAAATATCGTTGGCATCAGAAGCTTTGAATCAAATCAATTAAATTTCATATTTAAACAAAGAGATATACTTTCTTGATTGGATTTTGGATATTAGAATAATTTTCTTAATAGTTTAGTATTGAATTGGACATTGAATTGGATTCATGTTGAGAACGATTGCATGAAGTCTCTGCATTTTTATGTTTGATAGTGAAAAGGACAATTTCTTCTCCTTCCCATAAATATAAGTTCATTGAAATAAAATGATTTTTTATCATTTTTCTTATGCATTTTTGGGAATCGAGTCATAATATCATTTGTTTCACTCTCATTCACCTCTGAGTAAAGAACAACCAAAAAAAATCAACACTAATTAAAATTGATCTAGAAACTTTTTCTTTTTAGATTCCTCCACCAACATTAGACTATGATTAGTGCTTTGGATTAGGTTATGAGTACAACTCTCCAAAGCATTCAAAACAAACATTAGAATCTTGCGATAGGGAGAGAAAATCGAATTTTTGTATAAGCTTATCTGGTGTCCCCATCTCACATAGGGGTTATGCATGAGGTCACGTTCAGGAGAGCTACAAAGAATATCCCTCTGTGGTTTAACCATTCGTAGTAGTCAGATCGTATATTGGGGGTTCTTATTGAGGTCCAACTATCTTCATTTGGTCTCAATTCTTCGTGAATTTTGAATCTGTTCGGGGTCCTCTGGAGTTCTACCGGTCCACTTGTCCTCATTTCTCTCGAAGGATTTCAGACTTTCTATAATGCTCATACGTTCGTACTAGACTATCGATTGTACCCTCCCAGGGGTTGACTGTGAGTTGGTGTCTTTGGTAGCCATAATATTTAGGGTATTTACACAAGGTGACGGTGAAGGGAAATCTTCACTGTAGCTGGAACATATGGTGGTCAAACTCGCTCGGGCTCCTTGGAGGGTAAATCCACGATTGTTGTGTGGAAGATTGCACCAAGGCGTAACTCCATTAAGCAGGTCTCCATCGTAACTGTTCCCCTCGCTCTTATCCTATGACCTTCTCGAATTGATCATGTGATGTTGGATTTCATCACCAAATAGTACTGTCATTGAGAGAAGTTTTGTTTTCTTGTTGGTGTTTCTAGATTTTTAGCGTGTGTTGTTATTTTAAATAGTTTTCCAAAATTGAGCCTGTAGACGATAAAGTTCTTCGTCAATCATGTAGGATGAAAGGGATGCCTCCAAAATAAGTCTACCAACCCTTACCTCCTAACTCACCAGAAGACATGTACCGTGTAGAAGTAGAAAATTGTTCTGACACTAGAAGTGTTGCTACTCCTTTGTTAGAAAATTCAGAAAGAGCCTTGGTTATGGTTGAGGATCCCACTCCTCATACTACACTTGCGTCAAAAGCGCCTATTGAACCACTCTTATTTCGATTAGACTCGTTCAGTAATGTTATATAAGAAGAAGTCATAGGTTTTCCATTAAGACCAATTACTGAGACATGTATGGGATCCACATAACCCCTTTTTAGCGATGATAATAGGACCCCCATTCGTCCTACTAATGCAGTAGATACACATCAAACACCTTCTCATTCTGTATGGAGGACTCCATCGGGACGTGATATTTATGAGAATTTTGAATATATTCGACAACCTCTCAATCCTTAGGACCCTCCTGCTGCTGAGGCAAGACCATCCAGTCAAACTATTGATCACCCCATCGAACAAGTCATTGATCTTGTTGTTACATTAGCACAAGTCCACCTTAATGTCGATGTCATCACTTCTACTCATACATAAGGAACTTCAACCACTACTCCCACCTTTACACCTTTTCACACTACATCTCCTCATGTTCCACAAAATCCTGTTGGAACGCCTTTACAACAGAGAATGAAAACCCTTTATAGACACACACAACTAACTTTGAGACGTATCCCGACTGGGGGGAAACCACCATCTATGTTAGGGTCCTAACTGGCACATAGGTAGAACAATATATTTGGATGTAATAAAGTTCAATATTAATAAGGCCTTTCAATAAAATAGAATAAGGTGAATGTAAGAATACCTAATAGAAGCTTATGCTTCTAGAAGGAGCTTCCTCTAGATGCTTCTTTTTAGTATAAATAGGAGCCGGGGGTATGAGAACCCTAACTTGGATATTATTGTAATAGATATCTGCTCAACTGGAGGTTTCCCCCTAGAAAGAGGCTCGTGAACATTGCTTTCAGATTCAAAGTGTTATTTCTATTATTATTCTCATATCATTTCATTTTTATTGTGGTGAATGTTCTAGTTATATTGTTTTTATTCTGCCATTACTAGCATTTTATTTCTGTTCTGCATACATTTTATATCCGGTATATTACAAGTGGTATCAGAGCACTTTCCTCGACAAAAAGTGTGGGATAATTTTTTTTTTCAAGGTAGAGACGTATTCCAACGTCTTTAAGTCACAGAGATATGTCGTTATGCCCATAAACCCGTGTTTGATGGATTCATACACGCAAGAAATACAAGTGGTACTTAAGAGAACATCTATTGGACACCCTTGTAACCCCTGTTGGTACCCCTTCGAGTGGTAGTGCATCAGACAACACCTGTGTATGAATCGACCTAGATTACCTAAAGCCCTCTTTAGATAAACCGATCAGCCACTTGATTTCTATAGTTTCATCGAGAAAAACACTCAGGAAGATACTCTCTAGTACCTAGGTAGTCGGGTAGTATGGCTAAGGGTACGGTCTATCCTCCTTAGTTAGTGCCCTGAGATATTGGGTTGAATACGACTGTTGGACCTTGCACGTATATCAAAGAGTTATAGCACATGGAAAACCCTTCTCTATAGAACCCGTGAATACCTAACCCTTCGGGATAGAAACATAAACAAATTAAAATAGACAAGATCTATTGTCGTGCAACTGTGTTCGAGTTGCCAAGTAAATACACATTTCTTTCTGGTTAAGCATTTGGGCATTTCCTCTCTGCAGTATTCTAGAAAATGTTTCACCATTATTTGAGACTTATTCCATTGGATTCATCTCTTCACCCTTATCATATTCATCCATATCATTTTCCGGAAAAAAATTTGACCCTGCTCACTCCTTTTCAGTTCCCCCATCATCATGGCCCATACCCGTAGCCAAGACTTGGAAGCTCGCTTCAACACCTTGCAATCTGGTCTCATTGAAACCCAACAAGAATTGAAACAACTCAGTGCCAATGTTGCAACCATCAATAAAACCATGCAGTCCTCAATGGAGGAAATCAAACAAGACCTCACCACCCATCTTGAATTAGTCTTTTTAGCACTCTGCACCAAACTTCATATCCCTACAGATAACCCTTCCTCTTCCTCAACTCCACATCCTGAAGGTGACCATTCATCTCATTCCAATAACTTTCAAAACCATCAGTTTCAACGTGACCTATGCCTTCTGCAGGTTGATGTGACCAAATTTGATGGCTCGGAACCCACTGGTTGGGTAACCCAAATGGAACATTATTTCTCTTTACACGACATTACAGATGACTTGGCCAAACTTCGGTATGATGTTCTCCATCTAGATCAACAACAGTGGAAATGGTGGCAATGGAGAAAAACTTCTCGTCAAGGGTATATTGCTTGGACACACTTTGTGGCAGAGCTTTATGAACGCTTTGACATTGACACCAACCATTTGGGTCGTTTGACAAAGTTGAAACAATTAGGAACAATGGAATACTTTATAGTTTCCTTTGAGCGCCTGGCTTTTAGAACATAGGGCATGTCTGATGCCTTTTTCCTTAGAATGTTTTATCAGCGGCCTCAAGGATGAAATTTGAGCCCATGTCCTTATGGCTCAGCCTTAGAGTTGGGTGGAGGCTACTAAAAGAGCTAAAGAAGCACAACAGGTGGTATCCTCTCAAAACCGAAAACCCTCCTTTATCCCTCTCCCTAAACTAGTAAATCCCACTACTCCCTCTACTCCATTAAAGATCCAAAAATTGACCAGGGATGAAATGGTTGAATGCCAACTCAAAGGCCTTTGTTATAACTGTGATGACAAATATTTCTCAGGCCACAAGTGTAAAGAAAAAAAGATTTTTATGGCCATCTCCAAGGATATTTAGAAAGAGGATGTAGAAACTCCCCTTGTGTCTAAGTCACCTGAATCCACTGACATCACCCCTCCCTCAGACCCTCTCGAAGTATAATCGGTCATTTCCCTCAATGCTCTCACTGGCTTCTCTGCTCCCCAAACCCTCAAGCTAATCGGTTACATCAAGCATCGGAAGGTCATCATTCTGGTTGATAGTGAGAGCACCCATAATTTTATTCATCACTGCATTTCTCAAGAAACTCATTGCTACATCCATGTCGTCAATACTTTCCAAATCATGATTGCTAATGGTGGTTCTATAAAATGTGGAGGGCATTGTGAAAATGTGCGTCTCCAAATTGGTGACTACCACCTGAAATCCCATATGTTTTCTATCGACATGGGAGGTTGTGACATTATGTTGGGTGCAGACTGGCTAAGGACTTTGGGTCCCATTCTCATGGATTTTAAAGACTTAACCATGCAATTCGACCAAGAGGGCCACAAATATAACTTCCAAGGCATCACCGTTGGTTCACCTGAGATCATTAGTTCCCATTGCATGGAAAAACTACTCAAAAAAGGTCATTGTGGTGTTATCTCCTAACTCCATGCCATACAAGCAATAGAGACACCCTCGGTCCCGCAAGACCTCCAAGCCATCCTTTCTAAACATCAATTGGTGTTTCCACTCCCCAAGGACTCCCTCCTTCCCATGGTGTTCATGATCATTCCATTCCCCTGGTACCCGGAAGCCTTCCTCCCAATATTCGTCTATATCATTACCCCTTTTCCCAAAAAAATGAAATTGAGAAAATGGTCCAGTAACTCCTTAATGCAAGCGTTATCCACCCTAGTACGAGCCCCTACTCTTCTCCTATGGTCATGGTCCTAAAGAAAGAAGGTTCTTGGTGAATGTGTCCTGACATCCGTGCCCTCAACAAACCTACCATCAAAGACAAATTCCCCACTCTTGTCATTGATGACCTCCTGGATGAATTGAGTGGCACCCAATTCTTCACTAAACTGGATCTTCATTCAGGCTACCACCAGATACGTATGAAAGAGGTAGACATTCCCAAGACTGCCTTTAAAACTCATGAGGGCCACTATGATTTTTTGGTCATGCCCTTTGGCTTGTGTAATGCTCCCTCCACCTTCCAAAGCCTCATGAATCATGTCTTCGATCCTTTTCTCTTCCATTTTGTCTTAGTTTTCTTTGATGATATCCTCATCTATAGAAAAACCTGGACAGAACATCTTTCTCATGTGGAGCGAGTTCTCCATCTACTCTGTTAGCACCAACTTTTCCTAAAACAGTCTAAATGTGCTTTTGGCTCCTCAGAAGTAGAATACTTGGGTCATCTGGTTGGAAAGGATGGTGTCAAGTTGGATCCTAAAAAGATTTAAGCTATCCAAGACTGGCCTCACCCAAAGACTCTTAAGAGATTGCGTGGATTTCTGGGCTTAATAGGGTATTATCGCAAGTTTGTTAAGAATTATGGGAAGATTTCAACACCTCTCACTACTCTCCTAAAAAAGAACTCTTTCACTTGGACTCTAGCCGCTGCTCAATATTTTCAAACCTTGAATATGGCCATGTGCACCACTCTAGTTCTCGCCCTTCCCAATTTCGCAAAGACCTTTGTGCTGGAATGTGATTCCTCAGGGAAAGGAATTGGTGTTGTCCTTATGCAAGAGGGTTGGCCTTTGGCCTTTACCAGCAAGCAACTATCTGAAATAAATCTAGGCAAATCCATATATGAAAAGGAAATGTTGGCTATTCTACATGTCGTTGATCTATGGTGCCCTTATCTATTGGGGCAACGTTTCCAAATTAAGACATACCATCAAAGCCTCAAGTATTTTCTGGAACAACGCATTTCCTCCCCAGAACAAAAAAAATGGGTGACTAAGCTCTTTGGATATGATTATGATATCATTTACAAGAAAGGAAAAGACAATGTGGTTGCGGATGCACTTTCCCACAAATATGAAGATGAAGCATCCATTTTTTCTCTTTCATTCATTGTCCCAGATTGGCTCCAAGTCGTTCGCCAAGAATGGATACAAGATCCCAAAAGTTCGCAGTTGATCCAACAATTACAGTCTAATGCTCTAGCTTCCCCAGGGTAGTCTTAGCTCCATGATGAACTTCGATACAAAGGTCATTTGTATTTAAGTAAACAATCAAATCTTAAATCCATGATACTTTCTGAGCTTCATGCTACACCCATAATAGGGCACTCCGGGTTCACCAAAACCTATGACAGGGTCAAACATTCATTTTTCTAGGATGGTATGAAACAGGACATTCATAATTTTGTCGCTGAAAGTGATGTATGTCCATGCAACAAGGGAGAAACAGTAAAATCTTCGGGCACACTACAACTGCTCCCAATTCAACCTGCTATTTGGAAGGATATCTCGATGGATTTTATTACCGACTTACCCAAATCGGGAAATAAATAAATCATCATGGTGGTTGTTGACCGCCTTTCTAAGTATGTTCATTTCTGTTCCCTTCAACACTCGTTTACAACATCCACGATGGCTCAAATTTTCATGGATCAGGTCTTCAAGCTTCATGGCATGCCACACTCTATTGTTTCTAATCGTGACCCAACTTTTACAAGAATTTTTTGGCAAGAAATGTTCAAGATACAAGGCATCGAATTGCATCTCAACACATATTATCATCCCCAGACTGAAGGCCAAACATAAGTTGTCAACAAGTGCTTGGAAACATATTTGAGGTGTTTTGCCTCAAAAAAGAAAAATCAGTGGGCTCAATGGTTACCCCTAGCTGAATGGTGGTACAACACTTCATAACATACAGATACACGCATGACTCCTTTTGAAGAAGTATATGGACATAATCCACATTCAGTTGTCTCATACTTACCTGGTGCCTCGAAGGTCCAGGCAGTTGACCTAACACTTACAGCTCGAGAGGCTATTCTTCGTACACTCAAAGATAATTTGGTCATGGCACAGAATCGCATGAAGCAACAATCATATCAAGGTCGCTCTGAATGTCAATTTGCAGAAGGGGATTAGGTGTTTCTTCGACTACAACCTTACAAGAAAACTTACCTCAAGGTCAAGCATTGTCAGAAGATAGCGCCCAAATTTTATGGTCCTTATACCATTCTCAAGCATTCGGGACAAGTAGCCTATTAGTTATCTTTGCCCATCCATTCGAAGCTACATCCTTTTTTTCATGTTTCATTCTTAAAGAAGGTGATTGGAGCTAAGTGCCAAATTCAAACCAGCCTTCCAGAGTTAGCTGAATAAGGATCCATTTGGCTATAGCCAGAAGCAGTTTTGGACTAGCGTGAGCCTCGCCTACATCAAAGAACCATCAAGGAAGTGCTAGTCCAGTGGAAAGATACAACTCCAGTAGATGTCACTTGGGAACCAACTACCATTCTGCAACAATTTCCTCATCTTAAGCCTTGAGGACAAGGTTGTTTTAAGGGGGCAGACATGTTAGGGTCCTAACCCACACATAGGTAGAGAAATATATTCGGATGTCATAAAGGTCAATATTAATAAGGCCTTTCAATAAAATAGAATAAGGTGGATGTAAGAAGACCTAANAAAGGTCAATATTAATAAGGCCTTTCAATAAAATAGAATAAGGTGGATGTAAGAAGACCTAATAGAAGATTCTGCTTCTAGAAGGATCTTCCTCTAGATGCTTCTTTTTAGTATAAATAGGAGTCGAGGGTATGAGAACCCTAACTTGGATATTATTTTAATAGAGCTCTTCTCAAATGGAGTTTTCCCCCTCGAAGAGGCCCGTGAACATTTATTTCAGATTCAAAGTGTTATTTTTGTTATTATTCTCATATCATTTTAGTGTTATTGTGGTGAATGCTCTGGTTATATTGTTCTTATTCTTCCATTACTAGCATTTTATTTATGTTTTTCATACATTTTGTATCTAGTATATTACAATCTAGTGGGCCTATCCCTCCTGGGGGACAACTATCCTTTAGCGGGCCTACCCCTCCTGGGGGAAAACCACCTTTGCATGTTCCTTCCGTAGGACAACCTCCCTTTACTGGTCAAACCTCAGTTTCAAATCCACCTATGATAGGGGGGAAACCTTATTTTGTTGGAAACCCTTCACAATCATGGGGAGTACTTTCAGAAGGTAAATTTAATCAACCCTACCCTGGGGGAAAATCATACCATAATCCACAAGGAGGAGTATCAAATCATGTTCCTTCCGGACTATCCTTTGGACAACCATATCCGAGTGTCCCAAATCCTACCTAGGTTCCTCAAGGAAAACAACCTTATCCTCCCCAAGGGTCTAATGTTTATCCTCCCCAAGGGGATAATTCTTACCCTCATCTGGGACAAACTGTTTACCCCCCTCAAGGGAAAACTATTTATCCCCCACAGCTGAATCAACTGACTTATTCTCCTCAAAATCCACTGGGTTTTCCCCCACTCATGAATGTTCCTCAACAACCATTGAATCCTACATATCCTGGTCAACAACAACTGTATATGGGAGGGTCTACTAGATACAATTATCCACCTCAACTAGTTTATGGCCCCATTGGTGTCCCTATACCACACCAGTATCACCCTCAGGTTAACCAACAATTACCCTTCCTTACCACTCTGGATCTCCTAGACTTGTCTCAGTTGACCAATGATCCCATACTGCATTTTCCTTTTTGGCTAGTAATTCCTGCTAAATTACATTTTGACATCCCAAAGTTTGACGGTAAACCTGGAGAAGACCCGAACAACCATGTGATGACATTCCATTTATGGTGTTCATCAAACTCATTTTTGAATGATTCTATACGTTTACGTCTTTTCCAGTGCACACTTACGGGCTCAACAACCAATGGTACATTGAACTTCCACATGGTTCTTTTCAAGATTTCAACTCCCTCGCCATGGATTTTCTCATGCATTTTCAATTACCCATATGTTATGAGACGGGTACTAAAATTTTAACCTTTCTTCATCAAACCAACTCTGTGCATATCTCTGATCACATTCATAAGTGGAAACAAAGGAGAAGTTTGATTAAAGTGACCATTACTGACCAATTATTGGTGAAATGGCTTACTAAATATCTTTTATCCCTGATTTCTCATGACGTCGCCATGGGTGGTGTAGTCACTAAGGATGAATCCATTTCCATGGCTCAATACTTAGATTTGGTTTATTCACAATCTGGTACTTTGTACTAGTTGATTCCAAATGTTAGCCGCACTACTACCGATCCATCCAAACTTTTGTCCACAACACATATGGATGGAGTTATTGGTACCGTCAAAACCCAATCTATATCGTAGTCAACCGAAACAGTAAATCACTCTGTTTCAACACCCATTCCTAGTTCAACCTCACTCTCCTCTACCTCCCTCCCAAATCAAGTCTCAGAGGTGAATGCAGTTCAATCTTTCCCTTCACAACAATCCGAGGTTAAGAAGAAGAAAAATAATAAACCCAAAAAGAATAATAATAATGAAACCCAAAACCCAAACTCCACCACCTACTATTGAAAATAAACCACAACAAAAACCAAAATTCCCATGTCTTATTTGTGGTGACGATCATTTCACCCAAGACTGTCCACATCACAATGAAGTTGCAAAAATTTTCAAAGGGAATTACCAACCTTCCATGTAAGCACATCCTTTTCCTCAGTAGCAATCCATGGTTGTTCAAGCACTTACCCCTCCCACAGGAGGTAGTTCCGACCACCCTCCTACTGATGACGCCTCGACGAGTGCTCATATTTATATGTTCAATGGGATTGATTTAACCCACTCGCACTACGACATACGACACCCCGACTGAACCTAAAAAAGAAAATGTCACTAACAATACTTTACCAAATCCATCTCCAGCCTCCGTTAGTCCTCCCTCTGTTATTCCTCCATCTGGATCACTTCAAATAGAGGAACCTACTTTCAAATCTATTTTACACCCTCCGAATAGCACTATTCGTAAGTCAATTTTTAATCCTAGTTCACGTGTTGCCCAAAACTACAACATTGTTGAATATTTGGCTCAATCACTGTGTGCTATGTCCATGCTTGAAGTTATACAACAATGCCCAAGTCAATGTAAAATGCTCTTGGCTTCCATTGGCACCATTGATCCTGATTCATCAAACAATATCACGTTTAACCTAGACAATTTCAAGTCACGACTTTCTCACCAACTCGCTTTTCAAATTGATGTTGTTGTTCACAAACAACACATTCACCGCACTATTTTGGATGAGGGATATTCCACTTGTGTCATGTAGTTATATTGTTGGAAAGGATTAAAATCACTTTCACTTAACCAATCCCCTACCATGTTACGAGCATTCGATGGGTGGGTTTTTCATCCTCACAGACTCTTGCAGTCCTTAGACGTTTAGTTGGGCAGAAAGATCACCTATGTTGATGTCGAGGTAGTTGATGATACCCTCGATTACAACTTGTTATTATGAATAATTTGGTTTTATGCCATGACAACCATTTCTTTGTCGGTGTTTCAATGTGTACAATTCCTTCATCAAGGCAAAATTGTCACTATCGACCAGTTAGATTACTGTACACCCGATGCTTGCAATCCCACCAACAACAATATTCCTTTCTTGGGATATCATAAGATCACGTATGAAAGTGTTAGTGTAGGTATTTTAAAAGACTCTTCCCTTATGGGTAATTTCCCTACACCACTTCCTCCTACCACACAACATATTTCCACAATCAATATGATTTCAACTAGGTCCTATCAGTATTTAGAATCATCGGATCCTTGTCTTGTGCCTAATCCATTAGAATTCGATGCACTAGGTGATGCTATGCCACTTAGTCTAGATGAGGCTTCATGCGTTGCTATCCAATCTACCTCTCCCTCCATGGATGACCAACATATATTGGCATCCAACACTTATTCAATGTGATCTTGGTTGAATTCCTTGTCTTCTGCTTTTGACTACATTTCCCAGATTTTTCCATCAGACGAATCCATTATGGAAATGCTTAGTATTGAAGAAGTACCTTGGGATGAAAACCATCATCGATCATCTTTTCTTCCTCCTCTAGAATAAATTTA
>SNQJ01S0024801.1:19254-30979 GCA_010110895.2 Picea sitchensis | reverse complement strand
CCCAATCTCCTATACTTACCCAAGATACTATTTATGAGGGGAATTTAGGCAACATATCTTCTACGATCGCTATTGATATTTTTATCAAAGAAGGTATCGTGGAAAATGTGCATGTTGGTGCTAATTGTTCACCCAAGGAAGTGGCTTCTTACACCACTTTATTTAAATAATTTCATAATGTATTCTCTTGGATCTACGAGGAAATTCCCAGGATAGATCCCTCGATGGTTGTGCATGAAATAAAAACTTACCCGGGTATTAAACATGTACGACAAAAAACTCACCCGGTTCATCCTAAGAAAACCACATCCATAAAAGAGGAAGTTGAAAAACTATTAAAATTTGGCTTTATCTATCCTATCCCCTTGATGAAATGGGTTTCTAACATTGTTTTGGTTGCTAAAAATAACAGAACCATTCATGTTTGCGTTGATTATAGGGATATTAACAAGGATTTTCCCAAAGACAATTAACCTACACCCTTCATCGACCAAATCATTGACAATTGCATTGGCAACGCCATTTTCTCTTTCATGGATGGATTTTCAGGATATAACCAGATTGAAATTCTATCCGCTGATCAACATAAGACATCCTTCATCTGCCCATGGGGAAATTTCGCCTATCAGAAACTAGCTTTTGGTCTCAAAAATGTTGGTGCCACTTTCCAGTGGGCCATGTCATATGCTTTCCATGATATCAAACATATTGTGGAGCCTTACCTCGATGATTTACCTACCGATTCATCCAGTCGATCAGACCATATTGGTCATCTACAAGCCATTTTTCTTCGATGTCAGTTCTACCATATCCATTTGAACCCAAACAAATGCATCTTCGCTATCGAATCAGGTCGATTCCTCAGTTTTGTTGTCTCCAAATATGGTATTAGGGTGGATCCCTTAAATATTAAATCTATTCTTTCTTTACCTCCTCCCAACAATCTAACCCAACTACAAATTTTGCAAGGGAGAGGGAACTTTCTTCGCCGTCTTATATGTAATTAAGCCGAAATTACTAAAGGATTTATGTGATTGTTGCATAAAGACACTCCTTTCATCTAGGATGACACTGCTCAATGATATTTTGATGCTCTTAAGCATGCATTGACCCATACACCTCTTTTGCATCCTTCGAATTATGCACAAGACTACATCCTTTATTTGGAAACCTCTACTTCCCCTATCTCTATGGTGTTAGTTGAAGAGGACCCTAACGGTGAGGAACATCTGCTCTATTATCTGAGCAACATTCTATTCAGTCTCGAGATATGATATTCACATGTTGAAAAGTTGGCTCTGGAGGCCCTCATTTCCATCCAGAGATTTCGCCATTACATCCTGTTACGCACTACCATGATCATTCCAGACTCAAACCCCATTTATCATATTCTGACACGTCAAGTCCTTGGGGGAAAATATTCCAAATGGATCATTATTCTTCAGGAATTTGATCTCGAGTTTGCCAAATCAAAAGATAAAAAGTCCTTGGTTTTTGCGGAAATTATCTATGATCTTCCCCATGCTAATGAAGATATTGAGCCCAATGATTCTCTCCCTGATGAATCTTTGTTCCTCATTAGCACGTTTGATCCTTGGTATGCAAATATTCTTCTTTATATACAAACCCAACGTTTTCATCCTGATATCTCCCATGAAGAATGACATTGTATTCATCACCATTCTAAATGCTACCTTATCATTGGTGACACTTTGTATCATCATGGTATTGGCACTATATTACTACATTGTTAACTCATGATGAGGTTGAACATGTCCTTAATGACTATCACCTTGGAGCACGTGGCGGTCACCTTTCTGCAATGGATATAGCTCAGAAAATCTTATGTGTTGGTTACTTTTGGCCCTCCATCTTCAAATATTATATCGAGGCTATCAAAATATGCCCACCCTGTCAATTTTTTCATAAAAAGGCACGCACCCACCCCACTCCGTTGCATCCTATTGTCGCCATCGACCCCTTTGCAAAATGGGGCATTGATTTTATGCAATGTAATTCTACCTCAGCTGGGGGGCACAGTTATATCATCGTTGTCGTTGATTACTTCACAAAATGGGTTGAGTCTATGCCTATTTTTCTTAATGATGTTTGCACTGCAAATCTCTTCATCTTCAACCACATCATCACTCGCTTTGGTGTTCCACAAGCCATTGTCACTAATCATGATTCACATTTTAAAAACCAGATCATGAGTGAGTTACATGTTAAATTGGGTTTTCTCCATGAGAACTCATCCCCCTACTATCCTCAAGCAAACAGATAAGTTGAAGTTATCAACAAAGTCCTTAAAACCATGATCCAATGCATGGTGGGGGAAAACAAAACTTCTTGTCATTTACTATGTTTCTCTGCTCTATGGGCTTACTGCACCTCAGTAAAAATGACAACTGGATTTACTCATTTCCAGTTAGTATATGGCATCGAAGCATTATTACGAATCGAGTGTGAAATTCCTTCATTGAAACTCAAAGTAGAACTCTTGCCTCACACTTTTGTTGAAGAGGAACATTTCCTATATCTGACTAGGTTGGATGAAACACAACGCGATGACTCTCTCATTAATGAGACGTATCAAAAATGAATGAAGAGTCAATATGACAAATATGTCCACCCTCATACTTTCGCAGAAGGAGACCTAGTCCTCGTTTATGACCAGGATGACAATAAGTTAGGGACAGGAAAGTTAGAACCTCTGTAGCATGGACCCTACATCATAAAACATGTATTACATAGACATTCCTATGAGCTAGTTGACTACGATGGAATCTCTCTTGGTGAACCCCAGAATGGGCTTTACCTTAAGAAATACTATGCATAGAACATCTAGGATGTGTAATTTGTACACTATTGTACAATAGTTTTGGTGTTTTTTTTTTCTCATGTGTGTACGATTTTTGTCTTAGCCTCTTATTCTTTGTTTTGTGATTACGTGCACAGATGACATCTTCCTTTCCTATCTTTCTCAAGTTTTCTGATGGTGCTAGTCAACACACCTAGATCATTTCTTTTGCAACTTGGGTCATTTACCTCTCTTATGAGTTGGTGATTTCAGGAGGCGTTTGCCTAGGATCGAAAATCAATAACATGGTAGAATATCACACTATCATTGGAATTTTAACCAAAGCCTCCTCATTAGCTATATCTCATATAATCATTAACCTAGAATCTCAACTCGTGGTTTTTCAGCTTAATTGGGCCTACGCCATTTGCAATCCTATCCTATTTTGTCTCCACCTATGAGTTCATTGTCTTGAAAGAATGTTTGAATTTATAGAATATAGACACATACCAAGAGGACTCAACACAACTTCGAATTCACTAGCAAATTATATTTTAGATCGATATCTCGTGCATAGATGAAATTTTATAAAGAAAACACATCACATGTAAAATAAACACATCACACAAGATTATTTGTAACATCATTGGCACCACAAAAGTCGGATATATATATATATTGCGTGATAGAAAAAGTTTTTTTACATCTAAAAGTACATAGAAGGGAAAAATATGGGCCCTTATGCCCATGATATCATCATGAAAAAGAGTACAAAAAAGATCTAGAGGATCATAATCCTCCTTCACCACGTTGTGCTCTGAGAAGCACACCACTGAACAAGCCACTTGTCAAAGCAGGTGGTTCAGACTCTCAGGAACCCCCATTGTATGCCTCTATAAATATAGGGGTTCATATCACCTCCTGAGAAGAGGGACACCCATCGTAATACCATGGTGGTTCCTCTCAACCTCCTGGAGACCCCCCACTGCTACCTCACGCTCTATGACTATATGTGCGTCTCCGCGATGACCTAGTGTTGACATATCCATCGGACGTGATGCACCTCTGGCTGCATCGTGAAACAATGCATCTATTAAAAGCCCCTTTATGTACATATAAAAATAATATAAATTTTAAAATAAAAAAAAACTTGACAAGGTTTTTGGTTTCATACCTGACGCATCCCAGTCTATACCATCTAGAGGTACCAAGTCCAAGATACCCCGAAAATCTACTCTGGCATATGGAAAGTCCTCAATGACGATCAACTAACGTCTCAACCAAGCAAAGAAGTCGGCCATGAACTCAAATTCCAAGACGGTTCCCTATCTTGGAGACAAACTCGTCCACCTTTATATGTGTGGTTCACCCACCGGTTGTACCACCAGTGCAATCCCCAGCTGCATCTGTGGGATTCGCTCTAGAAAGAACGAAACTCATTTTTGTTTTTGTTTTTGTTTCCCGAATTGTTTTTGTTTCCCAATCCTTCATTTTTTAATTTTCTCCTTCACATTGCGAAGGAAAGTTGCACTCCAGTTGAACAAACTCGGCTCCATGCATTGTAGAGCATAAGACATTTGGGATTTTCAGGCCAAATGTGCACTGGTGCTACCTGCCAAATTGGTTATGGAAAACAAGATGGATCGAAGTGTCAAATATCTGACATCTTTGATCATGATTCGGCCTCCAACCAATCATGATCCCTGAATACAATGATTTTCCACGTACTCCTCAGCTATCAAAGGAGTTGCCCGCAGTTTGGAAAAAATAATAGGATCCCCTCTCTTTGAGAGGCCGGTCAAAACGTATACGTCCTCTAGCTCGATTTTGAGCTTGTGGCCCAATATGGAACACATGTTCGACGTCATCCCACAACCCAATCATATACTCAAGTAGAAGGACTTATTTTTTCATCTTTTGCAATTTAAAATACTTGATGAGGCCACAATTCCTCAAAGCGACCCTCGTTTGGGGGTTTTGCAGTGCATCTATGTCATCGAGTTCGTGCTCGTTCTCTTTCCACTCGATCGTGGTTTTTATCAATGCAAATTGCAATAAAATACAAGTAAAAGACATTAATCATCTCATCATAGGAAAATTTTGGGTATTTTTAGCTTAAATATCAACTTCTTTTTTTCATTCTGCGTCAGCACTCCCTTAAATGCATCTACAGAGCGCTAATGCTTCCCTGGAGTACATACCAAGGCATTGAAAACACGTTCGACGCTCCCCTCATCCCTTTGAGGGAGCGTTGATATGATTTGGCACCTAGGGCTTCCTAAGGAGCCCAGGATGAGACTAAAAACTACCTAAAAAAATTTCTAAACCATACAAAATGATTAGAAAGAGTTGAAGACCAACCTGATTCGAATAAAACTGAAAATAGTGGACCGTAGCTCTGATGCCACCAACTTCAAAATCTCTCTCCAAAGTCGAAATTACCAATGCTAAAAGAGTTTTGCACAAATGAAATGAGAAATAACATTTTTTAGCCCTATTTCATTGTTATAGGCTTCATTTTTGTTAACCTATAGTATATTTTGGGTTTTAAAATATTTTTCAAAGATGTCACTAATGCCCTGGAATGTAGATTTTTCATCACTTGCAGGCTTTGAAGTAGTAATTTTACGTTTAACCTTGTCACACTAACGATCACAGTCTTAGTTACTTCTCATGCTCGAAAAAACATGAGAATGTAATTGATTAGACTTTTATCTCTTTTTCGAACTCGTAAGGATATAAGAAAAAGGAACCCCTCGGAGTATCCTTCAATCTCTTTTTAGACTCTGTAATCATGAAAATATTGGCGAGTGATCTTGCTTCCTTTCACACTCATTTAAAAGGTTTTGAAAGGGTGTCTCCCAAGTAGCAGTTTATCTCTTTTTCGGACTTCGGAGACTAATATTACGAAAAAGGACAACCCTGGAGTCATATTTAAGTTATTTTCATACTCTCTAAACATGAAAAACCACCGAGTTTTCCTTCTTTGGACTCATTAAAAATTACACAGTAAAGGACCCATATGGGAATTAAACATTACTTCTTCCAATTCGTTAAACAAAGGAAGAGGGACTTACCGAAGGTGAGTTATATCGAGCATGTGTTATCCTCCTCGAGCTCATAAAAATAAAAAGAGGTACTCGTCTATATGGATGGGGGAAAACAAATGAAGGAAGCAAGACAAGCCATTTCTTGGAAACATCACAAGTCACTCTTGTAGTCACCCTTGAACATGACACATTGTCTTTAAATACATTTTAACCCATTGAACCTCTGCACTGAACCAATCCTCTTATTTTATTTACTCCTTTGGGTCACCCGAAGAAAGTCACATCATCCATTGCATCATGTTTTGTTATGTTTCTTGTTTCTGTTGTTTATGCCTCGATCTTCAAGGGAAGTATCCGCCTCGAGCGTCAACCATCACAAATTTCCAATTTCATTACCCGTGTCATTCCATACTCATTTGATTCACCCTGTTACATATCTATGTCAGTTTCATGTCATTGATGGGGGATACATCAAGGCCCTCCTTCGATGAGTCTTTTCCTCTCAAATTCAACACATTATCCAGGATTTAGACTTAGAAACCAGTTAGTACCTTGGGACTTGCATGCCTCAATGGCATGCCTCATTTGCCTCTGATCGGATGATTCCATGAATGTTAGACTTCAACTCATCTACTCACATTCGTTAGATTGTACTAGGGTACCTTGGGATTCATTGACATCAATGGTGATTTCCCTTGCATTTGTTAACGGTATCTTCAATGATCGATAATCAAGTGGCTTCTACCATGTTTGACATCAAAACATACATTCACATGGTTAGATTCGTACCACATCGCGATCGGTAAGAAGAACCTGGGTTGAGTGTTCACTCTGACATCTACTTTACCCAGGATGCAAAAGGAGATCATTTGAGCACATTGATATATATATATATTGTCACATAGATCCACTTTGTATTGGTCTGTGGCTATGTTTTGTCATCTCGTAGATCCACTGTGTAATTTCCATGGCTACGATCAATTCATGTCATGGAAGTATACATCCACATTGTATCTTTGGTGGATATACCCTTAATTTAATATGATTATGGATCCGTAGTGTATTTGATGGAGACCATACATTGAAATTCCTTTATCACTCAAGCATAGGTATGCCTATCTTGGGTTTGAAACATGTCATAACATTTGTCTGATGGTTGTTTGCAGATTCTACCAGGTTCTCCGACTCCATACCCTTTCTTTGAAAAGTCTACAAAGTACTCCAATCATCAATTTCCATCTTCTAACCTCGCACTTTGGGGGGAAATCTGTTACACACCAAAATTACTCACTTCGACAATGTCTCATTATCATTTTCGTAAGTGTCTCAAGTGTCACAAAATTCATATTTTCGTCTCACATGTGTCGCATCATGGATGACATCATAAGAACACTTGGGACATCCTATAAATATTTATTAGAAGAATATATATATCATTTGACGAAGTCTACAATCATTTACCCTGAGGAATTTCCATCCTAAAAGTATTTTGGAGATCAACACTCTCATTCCCACTTGCAAGGAGTGAGAGCACTCCTTTCCCTCTTCACAGGGAGCGTTGTAATGCTCTGTGGTCCACTTTGAGGGAGTGTTGATCTGTTGAGAAAATCTTGGGGACAAATCCTCCTTATCTCTAAGGATAGCTAAGAAATATCCGAGTCAGTTTGGCTCGAATCCAAGTCCAAGGATGGATCTAAGGGGAGTTCCATAACTAATGGAGTAATATCCTCAAATTATCCCAAGAATATCTAAGGAGGTTAAGCCTCTCAAAGCCTATATAAGGAGGCATTCTTGTGGTGAAAGGGGGAGAATAATCACTGAAAAGGTATTGTCATTTTGATCGTCAATCGTTCAATCAAGGGGTTGTACAAGGAGATCTTGGTGAGGCTACTACATATGCATCTACATTTCTTAAGAACCTTTTTTTTTCTCATTAATACATGTCCTTAGCCTGCTTCCTTCAAGTTTGTGTACATTTGCATGAACTTGTTCCTTTTGGATGAATCTAGTTTTAAACATATAATGGTAGGATAGGAAGTGTTCTTTGTCTTTGTTGTTTATTGGATCATAGGACTTGTTGAAAGACTTCGAGATCAAGATAAACATGGACTGAGAGAGGACGAACTTCATAAAAATGTTCTCATACTTTCTTCCTCTTTCCTATTGACTAGTTCAGCTACATTTTAAGGAAACTCATTTTTGAAAGTTAGCACTCTTCTGTATTGGTCATAGGATTCTAATATCCAAGAGGACATTCACCTGCCCGTAGGGTAATTTTCATACAACACTCTCTACAACACGAACCCTAGCCCTAGGTGATGTCAAGCCCCAAAGAGTGACGTTTTTCCCCTCCTAGGCAATTCGTTTTCATGTGAGGGCTAGTCAAGGTCCTTTAAGGTGTCTTATAGGCCTCCAAAGGAAATTCATGATGATCCGACATGTGGTCCCTTGGCATACAACCTATGGGATTCAAGCCAAATGGAAGCCCAAGCTAGCCTTGTTCCTCCAAAACTATCTACCAAACAAGGTCCTGCAAAACAAATAGGTACGCCCTCCAAGGATCTCAAGTAAAAATATCATGGAAAATAAAAACCACATCTAATAAAAAGGCACCTAATCATGTGCATAAAAAATACCTCATCAAATTAAATAAGTGCTCAAATACCCTTTACAAGTGACCAAGTTTAAGTATGGGAGGGGTGCCATAAAAGTCCTACTGGGTAGACCAAAACCCTCAAGTAGGGGATTCTTCCAAGGATGCATCTTTCAAGGTCATGTAGTGGATGATGAGATGGATAGGGGGCTAGAATTCATATGTCAATCAGTTTCATGACATACAAGGGCTCGTATTATCTCATTTATGGGTTCCTTTGTAGGGGGTGTGTTGCACCTTCTTCTCCAATACAACATTTTTCCAAGCCCATTTATTTCCATTAATTAATTAATTAGTTATCCAAACATGTGTGCACTCCCAATAGTGAATTGATTAGCTTGGGGGGAAGTAACATAGTGTCACTTGAAATAATAGTTCCACAAACTGCCATAGGGGTAACCATCAAAGTGTTATAACATACTAGTGTTAGTCTTTCATTCAAGCGAGATATTTATTATGTGTTTGATGTTTTGAAGGTATTCAATTATTTTAAGAGAATAAGTTCATCATGCGCAAGACCTATTTGGGTGAGCATATAGAAGGTTTATATTTTATTATTTTATCTATTTCCAGCCACCATCCCCCTTGGCCTTCAACCCGTTCTTCCCATGAAATGAGGTACAATCCCTTCTTGGGTCACTAAAGTCAAAGGTCCCAGAAGAGATAAATGTGATGGGAATGAAATGAGTAGAAAGTGATAATTATGGTCGGGAATGGTACGATGACCCATCAAGGGACCCCTAGTTTCACCCTATTGATCACTCAACACACCCTAAAACAATCTATGCCCATTTTATTTTTTGGGTACCACTCGATCTTTTACATTGCTTGTTTTCACCTCAGTTATGAAACTGATGCCTTCACTTATCTTATATGTTTCATGATTGAATTAATTAAATATTACTTGAACATACAACAAAGAGTCATCTTAATTTTGAAAGAGACTTAACTACTACTCAAGGAATCGGTGACCCAGAATTTTTCTCGACTCGCTTAAGAAGTTCGACATTGGTGAAGGTTAAAGGTGGTGAAGACTATTTGTGAAGTCAAAATAGCCGAGTGCCGACCTTCATCGGTGTTGACCGATGAAAGTGTTTCTTTTATATGAGTAAGCCTCAGGAAGGATCTTGCTGAAGACTGATCCAATCGGCTTCGGCAGAAATGTGTAATAGTAAGCATCATGCAAAAGAGGAGTGACACCGTCGACCACCGACGCCCGAAGCATTTTCAATGATGAAGGCTCATGAATATGAGGACCCGCTGAGAAGTTGCATACCTTAACTTTCCCCAATCACCAACCCCGATATCATCGGCATCAAAAGTTTTATTAAGAGGATATCAATATAAGTATACACTCAGATAGTAGTCAATCCCCGATCTATATGCCGGAGTGATGTGATGTCACGAGACGTTTAACCCCTAAATGTGTCAGAAACACCACATTCAAAGCTAGTAGTTAATTCATGGATCATGCATTAGTTACTAATTCATGCGCGAATCAAAAGGAACCATTAAACCCGCTGATACAATGCATCTTCCTCCGCGCCTCCATCGTCGACCAGTAAAGGTTTATCTGCAGAAATCCGATATTAGTTTATTTTGAATCTGAATTCATTACTCGTATTAACTAATTGATATGACTGGTAGTACCTCTCCAGTTATATCATGTTCGAGTCATTGTGTATGATCCTATTCTGTGCAACAATAAATTCAGAACAAACAAAAGAATGAAGCTAATAGTCTGGAGGAAATGTCCAAAGTTCAGTGAGTATTAAATAGTTATCTTAGATGGCATTACATGTATGTATCCACTAATGGTTTTCTTACATTCCATTTTATATATCCTCACCCAACGCTTCTCTATATACATGTTTAAAGGGAATTTTTAATTTGCAGGGACAATGCTTCCGAAGAATCCCTCCACCAGGAAATCACTGAGAGCCCCAAAACAACAAGAATCAGAAGCAGGAGAGGACTCCTCCCTAGTAGTTTCAAGACAATTAGAGTTTTCTTCCAAGACAGTGCCCATCATTAAGACGATCACCAAGGATCCCTTTGTCCATCCCCCATATTTTGGAGACAGAGAAGCCAGTATTGGAGCCAAGACAACTTTTCCTCGTTGGGAAGAAGTGTTCAAGAAAATCAAGAAGGAAGAAGCCCTTGAATATACACCGCACAATGATCCAAATATGAGGAAGCTCGATGACAAGGTACTCCCAAATATTCACAAGGCTTATTTGCACATGGTGGCAAGCCGGTCTCCTGTCTTTCCTTACATTGAGCTCCCGAAGTGGCTTATTGATCACACTTATGCACAAAATATTTTGATTAACGATGATAACGACAAATGCATCGGGGTCTTCCTGCCATCAGAGGTTCAAAGTTACTACAAGCTCAGGGATTCTGAGCTAAAGTTGAGAATTGATTTTGTTTTGAGCTTCTATGCATTGCACAATACCAGCAAAATCATGGCATTGTGGTGGAGATAAGACAAGAAAATCATGAACCGGACTGTTGGCTCGTACCCAACGGTCAATTTCAGATAACCATACATAAATCTCATGGCTCTACTCTACAGGTTGCATGGGGAGAAGGATTTCTCCTGATTCTCAGAGGCTTGGATGCCTCTAGCTTTTACAATTTCCATTTTAGTCATGGGCTTCAATTGGGGTGCCATCATCTCCAAATAGTTGAGCACCTGCATAAGGAAAGCTTAGGTGACAAAGGAAGGATATACTCTCACCTTCTACATGGCTTCATATTTTCTAGACATTGTCTGTGCTAGGAACGCTTTCTTTGGGATGAACCTGAATTGGCACTCTTCAGAGCTCTCGATCCATGTATATTTCAGCATCTTATGGGAAAACAGGTACAAAACGTCTTATTCTATTATCTGCGATCATTTTATTGCACATTTATTTCTTTCTATTCAGGAAAGAATTCCCTAGGCTATCAGATGAAGCAAAGAAGGTTATAGACAAAGTTGATCACTGGTATTTATATGAGCAAGAAACCTACATCAGGGTTTTTGGCGCCACAGGGGCACCCCACTTATTACCCCACTTAGTGCCAGGATTTATTATTTTCCTTTAAGACCTTTTTAATTATGCTGATCAAACTCTTATTAGAAGATTCAGCTAATCCGTTTCCTTGTGGATAATATGCTGTAGAATGTCCTAGTATAATGTTATATTTTTGACAAAAACTGATCATTGCCATTGA
>SNQJ01S0024801.1:0-19244 GCA_010110895.2 Picea sitchensis | reverse complement strand
ATATTTGATGATATGAAAATTTGTTATTTCGAAACTGCGAATCCCGATATCCCGATATGAATTTAACCTTTATTTAAGTTTTATCATTATGGTTCATTTAGGATATAATTCGAAAAAGTGTTTGGAACTTACGTTAATTTAAACTTTACACATTCTTTTTCTAAAAATGAATCACAAGGGCAATTCGAATTTATCGGAGATGAAAGGATTTGTTTTATAAATGAAAAGACTCCAGGATACCAAAAAAATTTTGTTCTTAAGGTAAATAAAATTAAGTTCTGTTTCAACACGGGCCTTCATACCGTATGGGTTTCATATTGTCTTCTGCATGGTCAAAGACATTGTGCATGCTAAGCAACTTGGGCTAGGTCAATTAGAGCTTCGATTAAAAAACGACCGATTTCACAAGCATGACCCCAAGGGACTGGTCTTGCAACATGCATCGCAGGTATCATCTTGTTGGCCTTATGCCCATGATCGGGTTGAAGATGAAATATTCACCGAAAATGCTCAAGATTGGGATGAAGTGGCATCAAGAAGGGTTGATCCTCAAATGACCAGATTCAAATCTATGAGTTTGGAAGAACAAGCAACATATTTGGAGCAGGTAGCTCAAGAAATTCAGAGGGATGAGGAAGGAACTGTAGCATCTGAATCCAGTGAGGAAATAGGCGATCCCTGGGAGGGCATCGAGGCGGCAATGATTTATCATGAATCCCCAGTACAAATCAGGGATCTCCTTGAAGATCAAGCTTCACAAGAGAGGGTTTCACTTTTATACCAACAAACCTAGCTATTAATGAAGTGCATGCAGGATGACCCATACCTTATCATAAGACCTGCTATTTCAACTACCATCTAAAGCGTCCTGACAGAGTCAAGTGATCATGGTTCCATAGTTCCCGATAACACCAATGGGTTAGGCAACCCTGAATCCACAACATCGCCGATCAATCCATCGGAAGGAGGGACAACTCAACCAGAGATAGGTCGGGTATCTATAGAAATGCAAGCACCCAATCCCTTGAGCACACTTATACATATATACAACGACGAAGAGAGTCTAGAGCCTGCTCACAGCTCCTCGGTGCATGTCCAAGAGGAATAAGGTCTTGAGAAAACCTCTTCCCCTGAGCCCGAGGTTCAAGACAAGGAGATCTCACAAAAGGAAACAGGAGCCGAAGGTGGCCTCAACACAAGAGATTCTGGGGAACAGGAAGCAGAAGCAGATCTAAGCGATGAATCTCCCCAAAAGGAAATCGACAGTTCTACATCCGACGATAAAGTAAGTAATGAGTCTATACCCAACACCTCTATTTTGCCAAATATTCAAATCCCTGATGAGCGACAAGTAGAGGTTGGATCTACAAGGCAAAGCGAGGAAGTTTGAGAGCCCACTCTTGAACAAATATACACCGTTGGGAGCTTGGGAAACAACCTCACATGGGGCGATCAGCATATACTAGAGTTGGTACATGAGGTAGAAGACATCTATGTGATCTCCTATGATCAAAAGAGAAAGGCCATCGTTTAAAGGAATGCAAAGAAGAGAAGGATCACCTTGAATCACTCCATCTTAGTTACCACAGAGAAAAACTTAATCAACATAGTAGACACCGGTATGTCTGAACTGATTGGCATGGGAAAATCCCTCTGTGATGTCATCCAAGATAGATCCAAGAGCGATGAAAAGGAATTAGCCGCCACCCTAAAGGAGCTCGAGCACTTTATCCATCTAGCCAAGTACTACAAGAGTGCTATGTAGACCGTTGTGTATCTGAAAGGTGAGTTCAATGAAGTTTACAATGAGTTCAATAAGGAAAGGCACATGTTAACAGTGAACATAGTCAAGTTCCAGGAGGACACTCTCATGGCACTCACAACATGCAAGGAGATGGATCGATGGCATGAAAAGGCATAGAAAGCGGTAGAGAGACTCGAATATATTGAGGCAGTCCACCAGGGTCGAGAAAAGGAAAGACATGGAATTCCGTTGGTAGGAAAAGGTAGTCTCGACCGCATGAAGAGATCTTCCAAGTATTGGGCTAAGATGTTCTGAGACCCACACCAAGAAATCCAAGAGAAATGGGCCAAGTGCCATAAAAACTGGGATAAAATTAATAAAGTAATGAAGGATGTTGGTCTCCCCGAGTTCAACACCCCTGATGAATTTATCAACCTGAGAGACGTGTTCAATATGCATACTAAACAATACTCGCTATGGGTCGAGGAATGCACAAAGATAATCGATGCAAGGCTAGGGCAAGTGAAACAATTTGAGGAACACCCGATCAAATCTTGAACAATGCTACAACAGATGAGCACCAGTTTGGTAAAGTATCAAGCTCATGCAATAGATATCAAAGGAGTATATGAAGCCCCAATGGAATAACATAGATTCCAATGGGCTCAAACCTGTGAATATCTCTTTATTAGTTGGTCTGAATACGAATGAATTCATCCTTTTCAAGAAATTTCTCAGGTGGACTGTTAGAGAAAATGTTGGATGATAACGCCATGTGGTGATTTTTGTTCGGCTCAAACTGTACTTAGCCGTTAATTTCAGTTGAATTTTATATTATAAATAAGGACATCGACTAATTAGTCATGGTCGATGGTTTTTGTAAGAACTTTTTTTTTTTTGCTATGTAGAATTATTTTGAGACTGCAATGAATTTAGAAGTCCTTCTGGACCAGAGACAAACTATTTCCATTAGATGCAATGTGATTGGACTTGGAGAGGAACTACTTCCTATCATTTTTCATGAATGATGCAGTAATGAGCAAGAGCAATTAATTATGTTGTCAAGTTATCTGATGTAATGTCTTGATGTTCTTTGCTTTCATGATGGAGATAAATCGTTGTGTTATTATTTGACTCATGGTTATGGTAGATGAATTATTTTTCTTTCCATTATCTTATTACATATGTGCTTTATTTTTGGTAGTTAGTTTCTCATACAGTGATTGGATGCTCATTTGGTTAATGTATTAGTACTAGGACCTTTGGCATAGAATCATTGTCTGCATGTTTGAGAAACGGGTTATCCCAAGCTCAACCTCTTCCCAGTAGTTAGAACCCAATCCTGTTACTAGTCAAGTTGGTTTATACTGGCTTGCATCTCTCATACCAGCCCCACCCAAGAGAAAATACAGAAAATAACGGTTCTAACTGAAGGGAGAGACTTCACAATAAAACAAAAATCCCATCGATAAATTGGCCGGATCGCAAGATATGGAGAACCATTCCATCTTAAATGTTGCAGAGTCTAATTGGGCCTTGGTGGTGGGTTTGGTTCCTACTTTTGAGTCAAGGGATTTAAGCCCCATCAATAGAATTGGCGCTAGAAGGAGGGCCTGAGAATGAATGGCTGAGTATATAATTCATATAGTATTTCAAACAACCTACAGATTCACAATGACCCACATGCATGGATATTCCCTCACGATACAACCCGCACACACTGAGCATTGACGAAACGGATAACTCACCCTGGCCCAAGGAAGAATTGTTTCACCCTTAAATACCTTATGCTCTTCCTCAGGAGGAAGTAAATCAGTTCAGGAGAATCACTAGAGCCTACACCTGGAAAATCGACGCATTGTCCTTAACTCTCATCCTCCCTCGAAGAAAAAAACAAAGCAGGCTAGTGGTTATCACTCCCAATGAATTTTTCGTACACTCTGTAGAAGACTTAATAGATTTCATGATTACCGAAGTCTAAGAACCACCTGATCTAATACCTGAAACGTCAACCGGAAACATCTTCGAGCCAAATGATTTTTCGGAAGAACGAAATCTCAACTCAGATTCCAAATATATGGAAGGTAATAATGATAATGAGGAGGAAAGAGAAATTCCACTTCAATACAACCAACCTTGGTTGGCCGGAGATGTCGTGGCCATCCCAGGACGAGTACAGAAATCTTCCCTGACACCCAGAAAATATGCTCCTCAAGTACGATCCCAAAACTTCAGGTTTACCTGAAGATCATATCAAGAAGTTCATACTTGTGATAAGGATTATGAATGTTCAACATGAAGACATAGTATATAATCTCTTTCCATACACATTTGAGAACTCGTCTTCCAAGTGGTATTTTAATCTGCCGGTAGGATCCATAACCAGCTGGACCAAGTTCCAGAAGGATTTTTTAGAAAAATTTGTGGAGGAAACTACCACGGGAGCTCTGATGGATGATTTGTTCACGGACACCATGATCCCGAAAGAGAAGTTCAAATATTTTAATCAAATATTCACGACCATCTTAAACAAATTCTAGCCCATGGAAAAACCAACTCAAGAGTTGCAAATCGAGGTTTATGCCAATGCACGTCTGGCATATATTTCTATGTTCGTAAAAAGGACCGCTAAGAAAACCCTTGCAAAAAACTTTGAAGAGGCCAAGACGATAGAATTCCATATGAAAGGATGTAAAGAAGGCCAGGCCCCTTTGATGAAAAGAGAAACCCAGGCCCCTCCTAAGAGAGGACTCCTTTTAGCTAGACCGTCGGGGAAGAAAAGTGAATCAAACCGCGACAAGGGTAATGAAGACATAGGAGATATATGACGCATGGTTAATAAATTATCAAACGAGATCATAGACATGAAAATAAATGAAGGATAAGGAAACCTAGGCCAAAGGCCCTATAATCCTTTCTTTAAAAGAAACCTGTCGTTCAAAGCAATTGAACGTCCCCCAGCCAACTTAAATATTGATCTAGGGAATGTCGTGTCTGATTCTTTCTTCACTTATAACTAGGAAAACCACTCTGAAAGAAACTACCCTCAATGGGCACACACAATGAATTTGATGACCAATCGATTCCTAGATGAAGTTACCCTAACCAAAGAGCCAAGTAGTTAGGCTATTAATATTGTCGATCAGGAAGAGATTGATCCACCACAAGACATAGCCATCCTGATATGGGATCCTGACCTGATCATGCCTTCCAGTGACTTGTTTGAGTCTCAGGAAGGACACGCGGAAGTTTTGGCGATACATATGTTGGGTGTGTGTTATATTCTTTGCATGTGTGTGTGTGTGTGTGCGTCAGATACGACAACTGCGTCTGACGATCCCTTCACCTAGGGCTCTGACGTGTGCGCCAGGCGCTTTCCTAGGGGGGTCCCAGGGGGGGGAAGGTATGCCCCCCCTGGTTACGCACAGTGTTCGGCACCGGGCGGTAGCCCAGGGCAACGCCCCGAAATTTTTTTTTTGGGCGGTTTTTGCTATTTTTAGCAGATTTTGCTATTTTTAGCTGATTTGTAAATTAATACCGGATTAAGGGATTAGGGTTTTGGTATCTACGGAATACCTAAAAACATTGTATATATTGTATGGCGAATGGTGAAATTCGATATAATGAAAATAAAAAAGGTTTTCCTGGTTGAGGGTTTCCGGTAAAAATCTTTGTGTAATTTGTGTATGAGCCATTGATTAATTTCTATATTGCTTAAGAATATATATGCATTGCTTTACTTCGCAGGTTTAAAACTTACATGTGGTATCAGAGCATGTTTTTTGGCTTCAGAGGGACGCCTTTGTTGCTGAGGGTTTGGATCGGTCTTGACAGATCAAGTTTATCTTGGGTCTGTGATAAACCTGGGTTTAGTGGGAGCTTTTGCAGTGGAGATTCGAGTAAAGTAAGAGGAATGATGAGATCATCTAGAATCGAGATAGAGAAGTTCACAGATCAAGCTTATCTTGGGTCTATGATAAACCCTGGTTTAGTGGGAGCTTTTGCAAAGGATATTCGAGTAAAGTAAGAGGAATGATGAGATCATCTAGAACTGAGATAGAGAAGTTCAATGGTAAAAAATTTGAGCTTCCATGGAAGCCTCAAGATGGAGGACCTTCTTGTAGACAAAGAAACAATGGATCGCTAGGACCTGCACATGTTCTTAATGGGTAATAATCAGCTCATTAAAGCAATACTGTACACCGGTACACAACCACTAGCAATAACCAAGCATCGGCCGTAAAGAAGATTGGGACAAGTTGGACGTATATAAGGAGTACCTCATCTCGACTCTTCCAGAAGATTCGCGTTGTTGAATGTCTCGGAGAATCTACAAACAAGGAACTATGGGATAAGTTAGAAAATTTGTATCAATCAAAGTCCCCGTTAAACAAGTTGTTTCTTCCGAAAGAAGTCAGATCATCGTAGGGATGGAAGATGGAGATTCTGCGGATGTAACATCTAAATGCCTTTAATACCGTAAGTCAACTTTGATCCGTTAATATTACGATTATGTAGAAGCAAGTATTACTTTGTTATGTTCTTTGCCGCACCTTTGCCAATCTGGTTTTAGTTAATAGGTAGTACCCACTCAATCTACATTGAAGTATATGGATGTAGTTGCATCCTTGTTATCCTAAGAGATGAGGTGGAAAGCATGGATGGTCACAGCACGAATGCTTTATTTATAAGAGGGCATACCCAAAACAGGAACCCTGGTAAGCTCCTCTCGGGATGGAGATTCAACCCATGTGAAGATCTAAGTCCCTGTGAAAAATCTTTGAGGAAATACTGGAAGTGTGGTAAAACGGTGGCATTATAAGAAAGATTGCAAGTCTAAGAAGGTTGAAACCAAAGGGATCTGATGGTACTTCTTCCACGGAGGTAAAACCTCCAGTGAAGAAGGGGGTGATGTTTACGTAGCATCTACAAGTATACATGCATACCATGGTGTATGGTTGATCAATCAGTGCATCATACCATGACCCTCACATGGAGTGGTTCTCTAATATGAAAAATATGATGGTGGTGATGTGGTCCTAGGAGATGACTCGACAAAAAAATCTTGGGACGTGGAAAGGTTAAGTTGTTACAAATGATGGAAGGATTAGAACTCTCCCGGGTTCTGCACATTCCAAAAACTAGCCGTGAGCCTCATATCCGTAAGTTGGGTGATGCATGAGTGAAAACTGCATTTGAAAAGGACACTTGCAAGATGGTAAAAGGAGAAATGGTGTTGATGAGGGAGTTCAATGTGGAACTCCTCGCATTGCCAGCCGGGAAGAACTTACCACGGTAATGCCTCTATAATTGTCCTTTGAGCAGAAAAATGAAGGAGACAAGAATAACGAAAATCGCCCTGAAAAGAAGACCATGTAGTGGCATCAAAGATCAAAGTATATTGGAGAAAAGGGCCTTCAAAAACTACATGGTAAAGGTATGATTTAAGGTATGTCTAATTGCACTGTCGATTTCTGATTTGAAAATTGCATATATGGTAACAGAATCGGTAAGATTCCCATCCGGTGCTACAAGAGCAAGCGGGATCTTAGAGTTGATACACAAAGGATGTGTTTGGACCTGTTCTTGTTCCATCCCTTGGTAAATCAGTATTAGTGTTTCATTCATAGATGATTTTTCAAGGAACACATGGATTTATTTTCTTAGAAAGAAACTGAGGTATTTGATAAATTTAAAGAGTTTAAGGCTCGTAGAAACCCATTTGAGAAGAAAAATAAAGGTATTGAGGAATGAGATAATGCGGGAGAATTCCTCTGCGGAAATGAATTCGAAGAATTATGTAAGAAGTGTGGTATAAAGCAAGGTAGAAGACTACTCTCCATACACTCCTCAACAATGGAGCGGCAGAAAGGATGAACATGACACCGATGGAAAAATCAAGTAGCATGCTCAGCGGTGCTGGGTTAGGTCAAGAATTCTGGGCAAAGGCAGCCGATACTACAAAATATTTTTGTTAAATAGGTCTCCTTCATCAACGCTATTTGACTTAACTCCACATGAGGTATGGTCTGGAAAAGAAACCCTCTCTTCAACAAATTAGAGTGTTTGGTTGTGATTTTTATGTACATGTTCCAAATGAAATTAGGAGTAAGCTGGATAAGAAGTTTGAAAAATGTATCTTTATTGGTTGATAAAGATGGTGTGAAAGGTTATAAGCCGGAACCCGTATCCAAGAAAATTGTTTACAGTTGATATGTTGTTTTAGAGAGGTAAAGATGTGACCAAACAAGAATACCCACCAACGCAAGCATTTAACCTCGAATAGAGTTTGATTTGGACGATGCAAAATCTGAATCATCTGAAGAAGAGGAAGCGTATGTAAGAAGAAGAACTCATAACCCGTAATCGAGGAGATCGAGAGATAGAAGGCAACCGTAAAGGTATAGTCCACTGACCGCCCAATTTTGTTTTATCTATTATCGATGATGATCCCGTAACTGGCCGTGAAGCAGTGAATCAGAGGATAGTAAACTCTAGAAGAAGACCATGGTTGAAGAAATGGATGCCTTGGACAAGAAATGAGGCATGGGATAGTTGAGTCCAAATTGAAGAAAATCGGGCCTGGTAGTAAATGGTTGTTCAAGAAGAAGTTTAATGCGCATAAAGTGGAGAAATACAAAGCTCGTTTAGTAGAAAAGGTTTGGTCTCTCGTGTAGAGGGAATTGACTTTGTGAGATTTTTTCTCATGTTAAGTTAAGTTAACTCTCATTAGATTTCTTTTATCTATTGTTGCTTTTGATATTGAAGTGAAACAAATGATGAAGACAACATTCCTACATGGGATATAGAATACAAATCTACGTGAAGAAGCCATAAGGATTTGTAGCGAAGGAAAGAAAGAGCTAGTTTGTAAGCTAAAGAAGTCACTATACACGGTTCGAAGCAATCACCTAGGATGTGGTACCAAAAGTTTGACACATACATCCTGGATTGGGATTTGTAAGAAGCGTATTGATCAATCGTATATTCCAAGAGCGTTGGTAATCACTTCATTTATGTAGTGGTTAGACATTTATTATGTTGTTGGTAGAAACAACATGTATGTTACTGCTGAGGTGAAATCGCGAAAGCTATCCTCCAAATTTGACATGAAGGATCTCGTGTTGCTAACTTCATTCTCGGGAATGGAGATTAAAAGATATCGCGGCAAACAGAAAAATCTAGTTGAATCAAAGAAAATATGCTGAAACAATATTGGTGAGGTTTAATATGCATGGAATGCAAACCAAATCAAGGTTCATTCAGGGTGAAGTTTATTCAGCAACGCACATTCCAAGACACGTGAAGAAGAGGACATGTCCCATACATATGCCGCTGCAAAATAAATTTTGATGTATGCAATGGTTTGTACTAGACCGACATTGCACATGCAATGTGAGTTTTTGACAATGTATATGTCAAAACCAGGCAAGGAGCATTGATCGAAGAAAGAGGGTATTCAGGTATCTTCGCGGCACCACTAGTTATGGATTATGCTACCAAGGAAGGTCGATTAGATGAGTGGTGGACATACATGGCTTTGTTGCCGCATCACCGACGGATCGTAATATTACATAAGTGGGTATGCATTTAACCTATTTGGATGAGCATTCATTGATGTGAGAAAAGACAAGCCAGAAGTGGCACTCTCTAACTATAGAAGCTGAATACATGGCAGCCACGCATGGAAGAAAGGAAGCAAAGATGGTTACAAAGATTGTGTTCGTGCATTGGTTTGGTACAACAAGCAAGAAGATTAGAATCGCGGATAGTCGAGTGCAATATTCCCCGCAAAGAACCCAAACCTTATCATTCTAAGACAAAAGCATATCGATGTTCTATCTTGTGAGAGACATGGTTGAGGAAAGAAGGTGTTGGTCGGAAAAGGTTGACACTTTGAAGAATGTTGCGATTCATTGACAAAGTCTGCGGAGCACATAAAATTCTCTTGGTGTAGAGTAACAATGGGCATTGCTTCCTCGATTGTTGATTATATAATCCCCCAGACCCCTGATTCAAAGAAACAAACAAGTGGGAGAACGTTGTGTACATGTTATATTATTTGCATGTGTGTGTAAGGCCGATAATGCATAATTGGCGCTCTAATCCATCCCTTCACCAGGGTCGGCTGCAAAAACGGGCCTTTGAACCTAAAGGTGTATGCCTCTCGGTTACGGGCTGAAGAAGCTCGGGCAACTAATTTTTTAAGCGGTTTTTGCTATTTTTAGCGATTTTGATATTTTTAGTTGATTTGTAAACCCTAATCCCGGATACGGATTAGGCTCTTTGTATCTACGTACTCAAAAACATATGTGGTATATTGTATGGTGAATGGTGAAATTCATATAATGAAAATAAGAAAGGTTCCTGGGCTGAGGGTTTCCGTAAAAATCTCTCTGCGGTAAATCGGTATGAGCCATTGATTAATTTTATGTATTGCTTAAGAATATATGCATTGATTTACTGCTTGTGTTTAAACTTACAAAGATAGTAAGGGTCAACCCAGCTCTAAATATATCGACATCTCCCAGGTGTCGAAGAGTAAGGAAAATATCGATTGCCCAAAAATTCCTTTTGCCTTCGACAAGAAACCTATAATCATTCATACCCGGGAATTGCCCAAACTAGATTATAATGTGGTCAAATATTTGAAAAATTAAAGGCTATAACATATCTTTATGGACGGTGTAAGATTCCCCAGTAGAAATACTTTCTACTGTAGGCTCTGAGCTTCGTAGAAAAAATGGCGGAAGTAAGTGATTGGGAAAGAAATCTATCTTCCACCGATACGGTGAGAAAACAACCGCGGAACACTTTTTTGGGAGCATGAGGGAAAATCCCTTGTCCCATCTTTCCTATTGACGCTCAAGTTCAACATGAACTTTCAAAAATTTCTGGTAGACTGGGGCATCCTCCAACATGATTCCCTTAGCCATTTGTAATAAATTAGGTGTTGTCCCTCTCAAACTTGATAAGCATGTCATACAATTAAAAAACACTCAGGTCAAGGTCATGGGAGAACCTGGAGTGTGGATGATTAGGATAGCTTACACACCTTAATTTTTTTGCAAGTAATTGACATTATTGTGGTAGATATCCCGTGAGGCATATGGGTTATTGTTGAGCTGAGATTGGTCTAAAATCTCAAATGGATATTTCAATACTGCATTGGGAACACCTTTTAGCTACCAATCGGCGGGATACAATAACATGATCATGATCAATAGGGAGAAATATCCGGAAGCATATGATCACCGATCTAGAAACCCCAAATGAACCCGCATCTATAGACTTTCCTGTATTGGGAAATTATTCCTGTGATTCCCATTTTGGGAACTTTTCTCCTCTCCTATACAATGTTCTACTTACCCAAAACTTAAAATTATTTTTCAAGAAGAATCATCGATGCCGATAGTAGACTCCCTTTTTTTTCAAAACCCTGAGCTAGGACTTGTGAAAGAAAAGATCAGAGAACAAAACATTGGTGATGGAAGAGGAGTGATTTTCATTCGCAAATCCCAACTCATCTTGATGAATCTAAAATCACCACAAGAAGGGTCAAGAGCATGGTGCATCCTCATCGATCAAGGGTTACCGCCTCTTGTCCCCAGAGGATAGAATTGAAAGGTACCAACAACACCCATCAATATGAAGATTTAGTACAAGGGTTAAAGAAAGCTATAGATCTCGATGTCAAAGAATTGAAAGTCTTAGGATACTCTGATATTACAGCCAAAGTGCGAGGAATAATATACACTGTAAATTTCATCTTAAGAACTACCAAAGCTAAGAGGTGCATAGGCTAATATGAACGCTTTGAGGCTTTCATCACTACAATTCCTGTGAGAAAAAGAATATTCTTGGCCACTCTTTAGCCACATCTTCTTCCATACCGCTGCCTTAGAATATTATGAAGCCTTCCAATTCACCTGTAGAACTGCTCTACAAACCATCTATTCCTAATAAGATTTCTAATTGGAAATTTTTGGGGGGAGATGAACAGATCATAAGCATCTTAACCAACCAAGACAATTTCAAATATTCCCACTCTTGATGATGAAGAGTTCCAAGAGAAATCAATGAAAATCGATCCTTGGAAAAAACAACATATAGATAAATCAAAGGCTCATATAATCCTTAAGGGGATAGATACTCTAGAGAATCTGTTTGATCTGAAGGAACGATTTAAAGGGACAAAAAACACAAAGACTGGTAGATCTTGTCCCTTCCACAAAACTATTAATCTTGGAACCCCGTGAAAACCCAAAGAATGGAATCTCCAAAATTGTATCTAAGGAAGAAAGGAAAAACTATCTCAAATTATTTAGACAAGCACTGTGATGTTCACAAGGTCCCATAAGGATTTGAAAACATATGATACCCACATTATTCAACACACCATCCCGGTGAAACCCTATGAAACCTTTTCAGAAAAATATTTGATAGTATCACCCGTCCCTAGAACCTCTCATGTATCAAGAATTAAGGAAGATTCTATATGTAAGATCATTTCTAGGTTAGGCATTCAACCCGGTGGAAAATCTAGTCTGCAAGGGAAAAGTCGGAGAAATATGACTATGTGATTTTGAACCTCAATGTATTTAAAAGGAAAATTATCCAAATCTCACCAATGGAACAAACCCTTTAAAACCACGTCGGGTTCTGGAGAATTTCTCTACTAGATGTTTTCTCAGGCTACAACCAAGTGATGGTTTCAGAGGAAGACCGCTGAAAATCACTTTTCAACTAAATGGGGAACCTTCTCTTATAAAAGCATGCCCTTCGGGTTCATTAACGCAGGATAAACCTTCCAGAGGGCCATGAACGTAGCATTTCGTGGACTTATCAGTAAGTGTGTGTTATTATATTTAGATGACATAAATATATTCTAAGAATAGAGGAGAACACATCCAACACTTAACTCATATTTTCAAAACGTGTCGAAAATACGATATATCGCTAAACCCTAAGAAAATTATCTTGGGTGTCGAGGAAAGTTTTTAGGTCACATCATCTCTCAAGTCGATATTTGCATAGACCCCAAATGATTAAGGCCATAGTTCAACTTCCACTACCCCACAACAAAAATTTTATGCAATCATTCTTTGGAAAATCAATTCTTTGTGGGAGGAAATTCCTCGACTTCTCACAAAATCAATCAAAACATTACAAAATATGATTTGAAAGGATAAATTTAAGTGGGATATGAATGAAAGGATGCTTTCAACAATATCAAAGCTGACATATCCCTAAATCTCCGGTGTTAAGTCTCTTGATTCTGGCTAGAGACTTTTAACCTTTATAGTTTTTCCTTTGACCAATCGCTAGCTGCGTTTTTGAATCATAAGGATGATAACAACAATGAAGCCCCAAAGTGTCATTTATGAGTATCAATATTCAAGGACCTGAGCTCAATTACCCTGCCATAAACAAGAAGGCCTATGTGGTCTATAAGGTCGTAAATCATTTCAAGCCCTTACATCCTCAGGAATCACACCAAGGTGATTGTGACACACCCTGCAGTCCGATCTCTGTTCACCTAAAACAAGAAATGGGGAAAGAAGAGGAAACTAGATAGAATTTTTCTAGGAATTTGATCTAGATATAAAACTCACTAAACTAGTAAAATGACAAGGTTTGTGCAAACTCACAGCCGAAGCCGAGGATCAAGAAATTGAATATTCCGGGTGGGAAAACGAAATAATACTATGGTATGGTGAAGTAGCATACACCTCCTCAGGATAAGGCTCCTGGTACAAGGATTTAAATTATCTTCTACATCACGAGAATTATCCCAAGAACCTCAACCCTAGGGAAAGGAGAGAGCCTTTGACAAACTTCACGCGATCGGGCTTATAAATTCAATGTTCTCAAATCAACTATGATGTGGTACTATTGAGATGTCGCAAACTAAGACACTGGAAAAGTGATAGAGGAACTCCACATCGACCCACCGATGTTGTAGGAAGCACCACCGCTCATAAGATTCTAGAGCTGGTTATTATTGGCCCACCTTGTTCAAGGACACACTATACCACGTTTTATAGGAACTAAAAGACTTGTCAAATAAGAATTGGAAAGGAGAAAAGGGCAGTAGTCCCACTTCATCCTGTGACTGTCTCTAGGCCTTTAGAGTAGTGGGGATTGGATATCATAGGAGAAATTATACCAATTTCTTCAAAAACTACGTATATATTCTTACTTCACAATCGACTACTTCACAAAATGGGTAGAGGCCACACCTATGACTCACATAAATGAAGGTGAAATCCAATTCATAGGACAACATTTGATCACAAGGTTTGGTGTCCCCTTTTTTCTGGTCTTTGATAATGCAACTACTCTCTTCTACCCTATTAATAGAGTTTGATCTGGACAAAGGAATCATAATCAACTACTCTACAAATTACTAACCGTATGGAAATGGTGTGGCAAAATCAAACAATAAGAACCTCAGAAGGATTTTAAAGAAGACGGTTACAGATAACCAATAAATTGGGTATAACCAACTTCGTAATGTTCGTACTATAGACCATTTCCAAAGAAGTTGTAGGGAATTCTCCATACTTTCTAGTCTGTACTACAAACCGTCCATCCTCCTCAACAGGGTTTCGATCCCGCCATCTCTTCTTAATGTAACGGCGATTCTAACGATGAAACATCCTCATTCATGCAACAAAGAATCAACACTGACCAAGGCCGGAAGAAGAGAGATAAAGGATAAGTCAAAAATTATTAACTCACCGACAAATAGTGAAAAGATAGTTCGATAAGCATAAAGCTAAAGAGAAGAATTTTGAAGTGGGAGACTTAACTCCGAAAATGAGACAGAAAGAATGTTCAGGGAAACATTCTAAATTTCCGAACCGGGTGGTGGTTCGGACCTTCTGTGGTTGGTACATCTTATAGGCTGCACTTCATCGGGCCCACATAATTTGAGAGGAGAACCTAATGCACTCCCAATGAGCGGCTAATCCCTAAAGCAATACCTCCAATAATAATAAAATAACAATGAACCTCGGCTTAGTCATGAATAAAAGAAATGTCAAAGATATTTGCTTTGTGATTCGATAATACCTCAAGGGAAACTAAGTAGAAGCAGAGATTATAAATTCACCTAGTGAATCTCCATTTGTTGAGCACTCCAACACACCCTAAAAACATCTAGGCGACCATTTTATTTTTGGGCACCCACTCTATCTTCGTACGGTGGTTGTTTTCAATTCCCGGGCTTATGAAATTGATGCCTTTGCTTATCTCATATGTCACATCAACTAATTCAACATACTGGAACATACCAAAAGAGTCAACTGAACTGGAAGATACTTAACTACTTAAGGAATCGATGACCTAGAATTTTTTCTCGACTCGCTTAAGAAGTTCGGCATTGGTAAAATTTAAAGGTGGTGAAAACCATTTGAGAAGTCAAAATAGCCAGCGTCAATCACCAATACCGCCAATGATGAAAAGCGTTTCTACACGTATCAAGCCTCACAAAAGAAAGGTGACACCAGGCATCGACGGTTGGCTTCGGTGGAAAGGTGTGATAGTAAGCGCCGCACAAAAGAGGAGTAACACCGCCAACCACCGACGCCCGAAGCGTTTTCAACGTTGAAGGCTCCTAAAGATGAGGACCCGCCGAGAAGCTTCATATCTCAACTTTTCCCAACCACCAACCCCGATATCATCGACGTTGAAGGCTCTATCAAGAGGATATCAATATAAGTATATAATCAAATAGTAGTCGATCCTCAATCTATATCATTAAGATGTGACGCGGACGAGATCGCTTAAAACCCCAAACGTAATGATAATGACATTCATATAAATAGTAGCATCCATGGATTGTGAATTTTGTTAGTAATTCATGCAATTTAATCAAAAGTGTTTCATGTCCTCCTCGATAATAATGTGCATCTCCCCACGCCTCCCGCCACACCGCTTAAGGTTTATTCGCAACACGATAGTAGTTTATTTTTAATCTGAATTCATTACTCAGATAATCCACTGATAAGGACTCTGGTAGTGCCTCTCCATTTATATCCTATTCGATTCATTGTGCATGATCCTATTCTACACGAAAAATATTTCACAACAAACAAAGGAGCAGGGCTAACAATCCAGAGAAGTCGTCCAAAGTTCAATGAGTATTAAATAGTAATCTTAGCAAGCAGTATGTATTCGCTTAATGGTGTTTTCACTTCATTTTATATATCCTCACCCAACGCTTCTCATTATACATGTTTAAAGGGAATTTGTTTGGACAATGCCCTCCTCGGTTAGCCCTCCAAATGTGAAATCACCGAGCCCCAAAACTACAAGAATCGAAGCAGAGAGGACCTCCTCCAGAGTTTCAAGATTAATTAGGAGTTTGAAAGCCTCCACACGGTGTCCATCATTAAGGTGATCACCAAGGATCCCTTTGTCCATCCCCCATCTTTTGGAGACATAGAGGCCAGTATTGGAGCCAAGAATGCTTTTCCTTGTTAGTGTTTAAGAAAAATCAAGAAGGAAGATCCCCTCGAATATACATTGCACAACGATCCTGATATGAGGAAGCTCAATGACAAGGTCCTCCCAAATATTTGCAAGGCTTATCTCAAGACATGGTGGCAAGTCGGTCTCCGCCTTTTTCTTGTATTTGAGTCTCAAGTGGCTGGCTGACTGCCATCCATGAACATTTTTTTATTATTAATGATGATAACGATGAATGGGTCGGGGTCTTCCTGCCATCAGAAGTTCATAAATACTACAACCTCAATGAGTCCGAAGCTAAAGTTGTAAGTTAAGAACCCTCAACATATATAAATATAATCACCAAAAATATCAAATAATACAAAGGATCCCACAAAGCAAGATAGAAGAAACAACATTCTATTATTATCAAACCCTCTTTGAGGTAGGGAAACACCATACAATGGATCCCATATGGAAGGGATCCTCTCATGTTCACTTGCCTCTCTTTCATAAGCATCCTCCTAATGAGATTCAGCTCCAAATACAATATTTCCTTCATGTCTCATTACATTGCTTGAACCCATTTATATAGTCTCTACCCATCTAAGAACATTCTAGAGAGGAATCTTCTAGAAGTAGTACCTTCTAAGAAGACCTCTTACATTTATTATATCTAATTACTCATGGGTCTTATTTAATAATATAGTGGACCTAGTCCACCTTACATTGAATGCATTCCACTATTATCACTCATGGGCCCCTCTAGGCCCCCCCCACCACCTCTCTAGCTACCTTACATTCCATCACCAAAAATACATAAAGGTCAAGATATTGAGGTTTCAAAATCTGCAATTTTCAGTGGTTTTTTGCATCACACGCTGATTTGTTTTGTATTTGGGTAATTGGAGGCCGAATTTACCCAAATAAATTATAGATCTGAGTTCTTCTCACAATTTCACCCAATTTCAAAAAACAAACACAAACGGAGTCCACTTAAGTAAGCAGGAGCATTTTAAGTTCAATGCTTTTAGGGTTTTCCAAAAGCCAATGATTTTCAAGTAAACTGGTTTATTTATTTTTTTCCGACGGGTCATAGACCAAGAGATCATAGGGTAACTCGAATAGATATACAAATATAATCACTAAAAATATCGACTAAACAATAGATCCACAAAAGAAAGATAGAAGAAACCACATTCTATTATTATCAAAACCCCTTGAGGTAGGGCAACACCATACAATGGATCCTATTATGGAAGGGATCCTCTCCCTGCTCAATTACCTCTTCTGCTAAGGGGCATCTTCCTAATGAGCTTCAGCTCCAACACAATATTTCTCATGTCTCAATACATTGCTTGAACCCATATAGTTCTACCCATCACCTAAGAACATTCTAGAGGAGGAATCTCTAGAAGTAGAACCTTCTAATAAAGTCCTCTTACATTTATTATTATATCTAATTATCAATTTATTATATCTAACTACCATAGTGGGTCTTATTTAATAATATAGTGGACCTAGTCCACCTACATTGAATTACCTCCACTATTATCACTATGGGCCCCTCTAGGCCCCCACCTCTCTAAAGCTACTCCACATTCCATCCTCTCAACGCTGATGTACAACCATATACCAGGTCCCATGGATAAATGTGGACCTGTGAATGTCAAGAATACCGAAGAACCAAAGTGCAAGTCCCATGTAGAAAGGAAATCCACCATGCTGAAGTAGTCCGAACACCATTGTGCCCTGGTCCTAGCATCCAAGTGCTCATGTGAACTCCCCAGAAGATTTTGGAATCAATAACCAACTCCAAAGATGCTCCAAAGACTGACACCTATCATGTGGATCCAAATAAGAAGATCCATCCACATAGTGGAAAAGGGTCATAGCAGAATCAGAAAGGAATAATACCACTGTAGAATATGCACTGAACGTTGGTAACTAGCTCCTAATCTAGGACATTAATGTTCTCTACAAAAGATGGAGTAGAGTCACTAAAATAAAATATGGAAGGGTTGTCATCCCATAAAATGAAAAACTATCCATATATTTTCAATCATCGCTTATCTTCGTCTCCTCAAAATCATACCAAGCATTAGTCTTTCTTGATTATATTCATTCATGAGGCCCTGCATAAGAAATCTCTCCTGCATGTCATTCAATGAATCTTGACTACTATGAAAACTATCATTGAGGCCATATGTGAGGCTGGTTGTGAGGCTATGTGTGAGGGTGTTTGTGAGGCCATGTGCAAATGCATCCAATCTGTCATCCAATTGGGATTTGAATGATTCAAGAATTTATTTCAAGGTTTGAGAAGAAATATCCATCTGAGCACCCTATGAACTCTTCGGTCCTGTAGCCGTCATGGAAAAACTCAAAAAAAACCCAAGAAGTTTCGGCAGAAAATCGCGGCTTTTTCTGGAAAACCCTAAAAAACTGTTGAACTTAAAATGCTCATAACTTCACTTCCCGGACTCCATTTTGGCTGATTGTTTTTTTGAAATTGGGTGAAATTGTGAGAATAACTCAGATATATAATTTATTTGGGCAAATTCGGCCTTAAATTGCTACATGAATAAAAACAAATCGCGTCGCCGTCCGCAGAAAAAACCCTGAAAAATTGCAGATTTTAAAATCTCAATATCTTGACCTTCCGGATTCCGTTTTGGATGATTTTGTTTTTCAACTTAGGTGTTTTTCTGAGAGGAACTCAGATATACAACCCTTTTCTGCAAATTTTGCATATAAATATACTGAAAATGTCTGGAATGTCTCGGCCCTCTTTATTTTTCTCCGAAAAAAAATCTGCAAATATAAAAAATATTTGCCCACAACTCCGGCCAAGGAAAGTGCTCTGATACCACTTGTTAAGAACCTAAATAGATATACAAATATAATCACCAAAAATACTAAATACACAATAGATCCACAAAGCAAGATAGAAGAAACCACATTCTATTATTATCAAACCCTTGAGGTAGGGCAACACCATACAATGGATCCTATTATGGAAGGGATCCTCTCATGTTCACTTGCC
>SNQJ01S0024800.1:127512-139295 GCA_010110895.2 Picea sitchensis | reverse complement strand
TCCCACGCAGGGGAGCGGAAATTCCAATTACAAAAAGAAGTGTTGGGGGCAAAATTTTCCTTGTAGAACCAGAAAGTCTTCAACTTGGTTGCACCATCAGGTACACAGCTTCATGGCACATGGAATTGACCCCCTAGTTGAAATGGGTGGTCAACAGGGCCTATTGTAATCCCAAGTACTGACACATCCCAGTCTACCTCTGTGCATTCAAAACAAAAACCAACCAAAGCAGATTGTACTGGAAAGGAAATTTCCTTCAGTGATATGCATCCAGAACTGAGTAACTATGAAGGCAAGCGAGAGAAAAAACTTTCGTTCAAGGATAGGCATCCTCGGACCTCAACTCTTTTAATTTCGTGGATAAGATAGTATTTATTTTTTACTTTGAGCAGACAACTGTCCTAATATATTTATTTTGAGAACTTAAAATATCATATTTTTTATTAATGGGAGATACAAGTGTTCCGCTAACAAAAGAAGATTATGATGATGCCTTTATTGATTTGCATTTTGCTGCCATATATATTCAGATTATTTTATTATTGTGGGAGTTCCAAGGGTGAATTTTATGAAATAAGGTTTATGAAAGTCTAATGGGACCCCACCTACTATTAGTTAAAATATATTAACTTCTAAAAACATATTCGTGATCCTTTTATCCTAAAACAAGTTTTACTCTCTCATAAATTAAAAGTTAATTAATTTTTTTTTAAAAGTAGTTGAACTACCCAACTGCTTCAAGGAAGATATAAAAGCAGAGGAGTTCAACTAAGGACATGAGATGTTAGAGAATAGAGATAAATGTTAAGGTATGCCTAAGTTCTGAGTGAGTTTTTTATCTTTTCATTCGATTCTGAGTTTCTTGAAAACTGAACTGTCTTGTTGACAGCGGGGTTGTTCTGAAAGGTGGCAAGGAAAGACTAAGTGGCATTGATCTATGATGTGCTCCAAGGTCATTTGTTTTCTTTGAAGTTTGTTTGCATTATTAGTTCTGATGTTATTCAGTGCTAATTAATGTAAGTTTTGCAGAGTTTAACGATGTGTAGATGTTACTTGAAGTGATCCGGATTGGTCTTGCATATTCTATCTTTTTCTTTTTGGCATCAGTTGCCCTTGCATGAATTTTGATACATCTTGGGCTTCCCAAGATATCTCTGGTCCAGACCCTCGCAGGGACCTGAAGAGACAATTTCAGTTGTAACTCAAATTGGTCATGACTAAAGTTTTTTGTTGATTTCTTTCTCACTTTGTGGACTGCTGGAATACTATTATTTCAAATTTGTATTATTCTTCCTGTTACATATTTCAGCATTTTTATTTGCATTTACCTTTTTCCAGTTCATTATGTAGCACATTCTTTATTTATGAGTTGCAATATTTAGTTAAAAATATAAAAATTATATATATCGAAAGGAAGATTTTAGATCCAAGAATTCTATTTCTTGAGGTATGGCTGAAATTCTAAGGGCTATAAACTAAGGTGATATTCCCACCTATCTCGCCTAGCCCGATGAGATTTGAAAAATGCTTGTGTAAGGAGCATCACTATTCCTTGCATCAACAGAACCAAAAGCTAACAATCGCATAACATCCTTCTTTCGCCTAGAGGAGATTCCACTCCGAAATGATCCTAGGACGAGCACCACATTAGATTGGTCCATGGAAAAAATCAAAGATTAGGAGAAATCAGAAACATGGCCCAAAAACTCTTATGGCCAACCCCTTCTTAACCTTGGATGTTAGGAGTGAATCCATTTGGTCAAACTTGTTCCACTTAGATTTCCATTTTCATATTGCTCCTAGACATACTAATAAAGTCACTTTTGGACTATCGGTTGCTTTCTTGAAGACACCTGCATTAGAAGAAGAGCATTTGGCATTCCAAAGGAGGGCATTGAGCCCTAGACATCATGCGGTAACTTGGATGCTTGCATGGAGGCATGGAGTTGACCGAGGACGCCTAGGTTGTGAGAGTGTTCACATGGCTTAGGAAGAACAAAGGAGTCCTTGAAGGCTTGTAGGAGCGTTAGACACATCTCATGTAGCATCCTTACATTGGAGCCTTGCATGTGTACAACATCACCTTGGAACTTGACATGCGTACCCTTGGAGTGTAGCACTCCACATGTGTGAGACTACTTCTGGCTTTGTAGGTTGCTTATAAGGGTTTAGGCCCACATATGTTTTGTTGGCCTTCCTTACCTCTCTTATATATAGAGGAAGGAGACAGTCCTTTCATATGATCTCATTCATCATCATCTTGTGTTAGTGATGTGAAGAGAAAAGCGCACTTGTCTCTCTCTCTATATATCCTTGTTCTTGATCTTTGTATTTTCTCTCTCTTGTCCTACAAGCACTAGGGTTTCTTAGAGCTTTTGGAGCATCTTGAATACTAGGGTCACGGTTTCATCACTCGAAAACAATGGAGCTAGGGTTTTCTTATTAAACCTAGAATGTACTTGCATCTTGCCTAGATGGCCTTGCTACCGTGATGTTTGCTTGTTGGAGGTCCTTGGTGTTGGCTAGGATTTTTCTTGGTTTTCCATAGCAAAGGATTTGGAGAGCTAGGGGATTGTACTATCCTTGGGATGAACCTATGTTATATTCATCTTTATCGATATATATGAATTTTTCAACAATCCAATAATTGTATTATTACAAATTTGATTTTCAGACATCTTTATCTTCATGGTTTGGTACTTTCCAGCACTTGTATGTCTAGCAGATTTGACATAAGTCAATGCTGAAATCGTTAAGTGATTTAACATTAATCTTAAAGAAGATAGGGTGGTTTTACTGCTATAATTCCTGCTGTAATAAAGAGAATTTCAGATCTGGTTTATGCATGATAAGATTGCCCTAGAGGGCTGAAACGTGTTGGAACTTGGCATACATTCAATGTCTTTTCTCTTGGATCCATGAAACCTCTACAATAGAGGTGAAATTTCTTAAGTTGCATCAAAGCTTGTACTTCGCTGAACATGGTATCAGAGCTTTTGTGTCTGAAATCACTCTAGGTGTAAGAGGGAATTGATATTTCAGTTGTGGTGTACCTAGGAGAGGTGATTGACCTTGTTGAGGTGTTGGGTGTGAAACCCTGGGTTACTTGCGAGGAGCACTTGAACCATAGAAAGGGTTTTGTCTACTTCATATGGCACATAGTTGAGGAGCAACACCTTGCATGAGGACACTTGGATAGTGAACCACTATGGAAGAGGGAGCATTGGAATAACAACTTGTTGGCAAATGCACCATCTTAGAGGAGGGGCGATGAGCCCAAGGAGCATCATGCATGGAGGGTGTTTGACATTGCGGGTTGGATAAACCCTAGTTTGACACATACATCCTTGTAATGTAGAGGGCTCCATGTGGGGTTGCCTTGTTGGTTACTCGAATGGACTTATGTAAGTTGTTCTTGTTTTATGTTAGCCTCCTTCACCTACTCTATATATAAATGGAGGAGAGATCTCTTTTATTCATTATCATCATTGTACTCTTTGTACTTGTCTTAAAGACGTGTTGTAGAGAGCAAGATGTTAGGGTTCATGAGGAAACCCTAGGAAAGAGAGAAGTCTTGTAGGGAGCCAGACAATAGGGTTCATAAGGAAACCCTAGGAGAAGACAAGGAGAGAGAGATGGCTTGAATGTAGTTGGAGAGATTGCTCATGTGATGCTAGGGTTTGCTCTTGCGATGCTAGGGTTTGCTCTTGCGATGCTGGGTTTGTGCCATGCACGTGAACCCTAGAGAAGAACATGGTGTTGGAGAAGATGATGGTTATTGTGGCTCTTGTTGTAGCACAAGGGTTTGCTCTTGTTGTAGCACAAGGGTTTTTATCCTAGTAAAAGACATGGAGAGTGGAGCTAACGCCTAGAATTGTTTTGGAGCCTTGTTCTTGTGGGATGTGAAGCTAGGGAGCAAGATCATGGAGAGACTAGTTTGATAAGTCTTGAGGTTGGTGTGATGTTTTGCTTGGAATAAGACTCAGTTATTGTATCCTTGATGTTCCATGGAGGTCTTGGCACTTGTGTTGATGCTAGAGTTGAAGACTGGGGAATTAAGAACACAAACCCTAGGATGGACATGTACATTTGGATGCTAACACCAGAGTTGTCTTGCCATGTACTTGTGTGATGCAACATGGCTCAGTTTTGTAAACCCTAACAAAGAAAACAATGTTAGTGTGGAGAGCTTGCGTCATAAAAACTTGTTGTATGTGCCAAGGAGGACTTGTTGGTGTTGATGCTAGCATGTAGAGGATCTTTGGTGGAGTGATCAAATTCAATTGGGAGTGATTCCTAGCTAGGAGGAGTTGGTGGCTCGGGTTTGGAGAGTTTAACTTGTAACAAGTTTGAGATAAAGTTGTGGTATGTACTTGTACTTTAACTTTTTTATATATGAAGTTTCCAGCAGTCCAAATATTTGTACTTGCAGATTTGATTTTCAATTTATGTTATCTTCTTGATTGACTAGATTTCAGCCCTTTGTTAACGTTGATTTGACATAACATATAGCTGAATTGGTTAAGGGATTTAACGCATCCCAATGTTAAAGGAGCACATTTGTTGCTCTTATTACTATAATAATACATTTCAGATATGTTATATGCCTTGAAAAGTGTGCCCTGAGGGCTGTAGCATTGTGGTATTGAAGTACACTCATACAGTATTTATTCTCTTGGGCTGCCAGGTGAAATTGGGTTGAAGGGATGTGAAATATTAAAACTGTAATTTAATATTTCAGATCAGCCCTAACACTGAAAGTTCACATGGATTAGATCCGGGAAACCTGAGGTAAATGAGGCGAAATTTCAAAATTACATTAATTGCCCCGATTCTCAAAATTTCTACATAAGGTTGCCATTGACGTATTGCTTCCACATCTTTGTGGAAATAGCTGTTTTGACTTATCATAGTTGGTTGTTCTTTGCTTGAAGAGGAAGCTGAAGTGTGATTTCTTCACTCAATATGATATCAGTTTTGAGATCCAATGCATTAAGGGGCTGTTCATTCAATAGAATGTTGTCTCTCTTACTCTAATCTCATCTTTAATATCTAATGTGGCTGCAAGAAGTTTATGGATGTGTTGTTGTGTCTATATTTAGCATTTCACTTGGCTGTTACATATATATCGGATCTGCCTTTGACTAATGATACTTGTTGTTTGGGGGTTTATCACATCTTCTTCATCCATTTTCAAGTTCCATTTGTTGGCTAGTCTCTATAACCCAAGGACAAAGTACTAGGTCTTATTAGGGATTCCCCCGCTGTGTCGAAGGAAAGCTGGCCTAAAGTGAAGGGATGGGTTATGTCCTCAAGTTGCCATAAGGTTTGTGCTTGATGATTGGACTTATCATTGAAGTGCAGATTTTAGAGGTAACAGTTCTCTATGTTCTATGAATGGATAAGAATCTCCTTTTTRTAAGTGAAATTATGAAGCACAACACCCACTTACATGTAATTTTCAGTGATCACAAATGTCATATGGTTGATAAGGTTATCGATACTCTCTCTTGGTATTGAAGGGCATGGCATTTTCGCTTTGGTCGATATAGGAGAGGCGAAACAATACACCTTGATGGCCAAGAGTGGTCAAGATTCCAATTCACTTCGGATCAAATGTATGGTCGTTTGAACTTGAGATATCTTTTGGATTTAGCTAAAGAAAGTTTGGTTCAAGGGCTTCCAAAGATATTGAATTAGCAAGGAATTTGTAGAATATGTCAAGCTAGAAATCTGCACAAGACTCTTGTTGAAGAAGGACAAGCTTGAAGAGCTAAGGGGGTTATTCAATTGATCCATGTTGACATTTGTCGACGTCGAAGGACAAGCTTGAAGAGCTAAGGGGGTTATTCAATCGATCCATGTTGACATTTTTCGACCTATGAAAACAACATCCTTCCGTTTAGATATTCCCTTTGTGCACCCGGCCACCTATTACCCACCAGACAAGAGATGAATACAATCATTCGAGAGGATATCTACAAACAGTTTGTACAAGTCACTTGGATAAACGCTCAAGGTGGGCTATGCTCGAAGATGGCATTCTATGTTGAGCACTTCATGGTTATGAGGAATGGACTCATTGTTCGACCCCATTACACACTTCACCATTGGATGCACGCGCTTTGGATCTACCTAGGCCGGTTTAGAGTTGGCTCTCATAAACTGCAAATTGAGACTAACCATCAAATTGACCGACCAAACAAGCTCTACCAGCTATGCCATCTCCAAGAGATTGAGACCAAGGAGTACTTCATCTTTCGTTGCCCGGTTTACTACGAGATCCAAGGACGGTTCCATTCTCTTTTCAAAGAGCTACAAATGCTTGGCAGCTTCTTTAGGTACCCTGACCAGAGATGCCTGGCCCTATACATGCAGGAGGCCTTCCATATTCGCTCTTCTATCCTCCAGCCACATCCTAAACCAGCTCCCACCCCACAGATAACTTCCTTTTTTATGTTTCTCTCAACTAGGGGCACCAAGCGACAGATGGATACAGATGATCCCAGATCAGTGAGGACATGGGGCATTATTTCTACCTCTGTGAGACCCCAGCAGCATCACCAAACCAAACCTCATTTTAGCATTCAGATTAGTCCCCAGATGATATCTTCCACACCACAGCGACAGGATCTTCGTTCCATATAGAAACACAACACTCTTTCCAACTCCTCTTCTGATTCTTCTTCCGGACATCCATCTATATTGAGTTTTCTTCATTCGGCCTCAGATGTTAGGAGAGATGGATTCAGTGGACCAAAGTAGCCCCATACCATTGCTGCCATAGATTCTAGATCTACTCATCTCGTACATCTCTCTCTCCTGGATTGCCTCTCCATTTGTGGAGTCGGCTCTCTAGGTTTTTAGATTAGACTTCTATTCTATTTTACTTCTTGCTTCTTGCTTTTATATAGGAGTTGCTTTAGCTGCCATAGATTCTAGATCTACTCATCTCGTACATCTCTCTCTCCTGGATTGCCTCTCCATTTGTGGAGTCGGCTCTCTAGGTTTTCAGATTAGACTTCTATTCTATTTTACTTCATGCTTCTTGCTTTTATATAGGAGTTGCTTTAGCGCTGCCGCTTTGTATAGAGTCTAGACATCATTGTACCAAAACAGTCCCATTGACATACTTTTGTGGTCATTTGTCAGACATTAATATACTTATCTTATCTAGTGCTSGGTATTTTTGTTGTTTGTAGATGACTTTTGCAAGAAAATGTGGGTGTATTTTTTAAGTTGAAATTGAATGTGTTTCATGAGTTAAAGAAGTTCAAGGCTTTGGTAGAAAACCAATCCAAGAAGAGCCTTAAAATTCTCAAATCAAATAATGGCAGAGAATTTCGCTCTAAGAATTTTCCTGACTTTTGTACTCAAGAAGGCATTTAGTGACAATATACCACATCCTACACTCCACAACAAAATGAACCACTAGAGAGTCAAAATTGTACCATTATGGACATGGCTAGGTATATGTTAGAGAACAAGTCTGATCCTTACAAGTATTGGGCAGAAGCAGTACACACAACAGTTTATCTTCTTAATCGATCTCCAACAAAGGTAGTACACATGAAGACTCCAGAAGAAGCATGGTCTAGACGAAAACTCTAAGCAACTCATCTGAAAGTTTTTGGTTGAATGGTATATGGATGGGTTCCTAAAGAAAAACAACCAAACTTAATGCAAAATGCCAAAAAATGATGCTCACAGGCTACAATGGAAACCATAAATTTTATAAGTCTGTTGATCTTTAGACTAATGCAACATGTCTTAGCAATGATATGATAGTTGATGAAGCACAAGGTTGTTCCAAGCAACGACAGAGCAAAAATCAGATTTGAAAGTTATTGGAAATGAAGGTAATGTCACAGGTGATAGAGGGATGCAGCATAAGGATAATCATCAGGATGGTCCCTGTGAATTTTCTAGCCAAGAAGTTGTACGTTCCTCAAATCAACACGACATCAAAGCTGATTTGCAAAGCGACAAACAAAAAAAGAAACAAAAATGGTGATATAGCACCTAAAATGATGTTCACTAGGATGAGCTACCTGATATGAGCTAGACAGGTAGAACAAAAAGAGGTAAAGCATATGGTACAGTGAATTATGCGTTGATGACTAACCTTCAAAACTCTTTTAAGCATCAAAATGATGAAGAAGCCAAAAACAGCCCAGAATGGGAAACAGACATGCAAGCCAAACATGAGACTTCAATGAAAAATCAAACATGGGCTCTCACAGAGCTACCTCCACAGAAGAAATGCACTGGCTGTAAATGGGTCTAGAAAATCAAGCACAAGGAAAATGAGACACTTGACAAGCAAAAATCCGGGTTGGTCACAAAGGGCTTTGCTCAAAAGGAAGGGATTGACTATGAAGAGAAATTTGCTCCTGTTACAAAAACAGAAACAATCTGATTGATTCTAGCCAGGGCAGCATAGTTTGGGTGGAAACTACATCAGATGGACATGAATAGTGCCTTCCTCGATGGTGATCTAGAGGAAGAAATGTACATGTACCGATAGTAGGGATTTTAGGTTCCATAGAAGGAACATTGCATATGTAAATTGAAGAAAGCTCTTTATGGGTTGAAACAAGCTTGCATGGTACAATAATATTAACAAGTATTTGGAAAATAGGGATTCAGAAAATGTCATTCTGACCCCAATCACTACATCAAAAAAGAGAATGTTGATGTGGTAATTCTAGTGATATATATTGATGACATTGTCATTACAGGTTGTGAGGCAGGGGCGATTGGGAATGTAAAATCAGATTTATGTTTAGCTTTTGACGTGACAAAATTATGCCTCCTACACTATTGCTTAGGTGTAGAAAATTGGCAAACAAATAATCATATTTTTGTTTTAAAAACAAAATATGACAAAAGTTTGTTAGACAATTTCAAGGTGGCAAATTGTAAAATCTCATCTACACCTATGGATAAAGGGTTGAAACTTTCAGCTAACACTAATTTAAAGACCATCAATGAATTAGTCTATAGGCAACTAGTGGCCAGCTTGATCTATCTTACCGCCACTAGACATGACTTGAGCCATGCAGACAGCTATATCTCTCCATTTACACAAACTCCAAAAACAGAACACTAGACAGCAACAAAGAGGGTGCTACGATATGTAAAGGAAACATTGGACTTTGGCATTGCATATGGGAAGAGCAAGGAGCTTCAGTTGTGTGGCTATCCAAACTAGAACTGGGCAAGATCCATGGATAAGAGGAAGTCTACAATAGGTTATGTGTTCAGTCTTGGCAAGAGGGAATTTTCTTGGATATGCATTGTGAAGATAGTGGGATGTGGAGTTGTAAAAATACTCTACCATGGATCAATTGCACTACTCAAAGGTGGGTTGCAGACATCTTCCACAACTTTCTTGGTCAATGTTTGTTGGTTATGTTTTGGGACAAACAATTGTGTTTAATATGACCATTAAGGGAAGGTATTAGAATACATGTTATAATGGACATATCATGTGCTTCGGAGGTTTTCAGTTGCAAGTACTTTATGTTTTAATTAAGTTATGATGTAATAAAGTATGGCATGGCTTAATATTAATGAAGTCATAATCAATAATTAGATGTTGGGAAAGTAAAACAAACAATCACCCTTTATTGAGGCTATGTAAAAGGCTCTATGGAATATGAATCAATCAGTTCGAACTACTCTCCTTTCCAATTCATTGTTGTATGAATCTGCAATTCTGTTAGAAAATTCTGATACTTTAAATCAAAATATATCTGCCAAAGAGAAACCTAAAAATAGTAACGATAACAAGAGAGATATAAAATTCAAAAGTGCAAAAACTTAAATAAAATCATCACCTGTCGACCACGACCCTTGCCTTCAGAAGCACCTTCAATGATTCCAGGAAGATCAAGAAGTTGTATCTTAGCATCATTGTAATGAATGACGCCAGGAATACAAGTAAGTGTTGTGAACTCATATGATGCTGCTTCTGATTGAGTTCCAGTGAGTAATGTCAGAAGTGTTGATTTCCCCACACTGCAAGCACGAGAACTTATAGTTAATAAAATTAAATATAACTTTTATGTACAAATCTAAAACAAAATATATCTACTTTAAGCTCTATTACACAACTTCAGATCTTCAGCACCAGCGAAAGAAGCAAAATGCACATAATAAACTATGTTTTGTCAGCTTAGTATGAGTTTGAGTATGATGAAACAAAGGATTGTCCTTATGTCAATGTTATCAGAACCAGACCAGTCACCGAATCGGTGGACCCCAAAAATTGGAAACCAGTCGGAACCGGACTGAAACTGGAAAACAACTAGAAAAAAAACCAGACAACCAAAAAATACATAAAATATTAGTGCTACAATGGTAGGGCTATAAATTATAATATCTACTTCAAGATAGGTGCCTTTCAAGAAATTTTAGCACATGGAAGACTATAGGGAAAAAGATAATAACATATGTCTTTCCCCTAAGGTTTCAAGCAAGCAATTTCATAATCTTAGACATGAAACAAGTAAAATTAACCATAAGCATTCATTCACAATAAAGAAATGCAGATTTCCCACTTACTTCACCAAGAATAATCAAGCAAAACACCCTAGTTGAAGATCCTCCACATGAAAATTGCCAAAGTACACCAATAAATGCCTCCTCCAAGAAGTGCACACCACTAATTTCAGCCAAGAAACCTTAAAGAAGGCCGAATTTCAGACCACCACTTGTGTGATGAGTCAATTCTGAAAAAATACAAGAGTTGTATCTTATTTATACAATATCAATGACCTTTAATTATCTTTTAGGTCACAAAAGGCCGACATGGCCAGCTTACATCAAAAATCCAGTTTTTACATAAAATCAATAATTAAAACCCTAATTTCACTTTAGGGATGATGTTGGACCCCCAGCTTGGAACACTAGGCCTCAAATGCAAAACGTTGGGCTTCCAGAGGCCTCAAATGTTGCCACACATGCCAACTAGCACCAAACTATCCTCATAAAGGCACAAACCCTAACTAGATGATGTCAAGGGTTAGCATCGTGACGTCAAGGGCCTTCAAAGGCCAATGTCATGGTGGAAGGGCAAGACCCCCCTGGGTCTAGGCCTGCCAAAGTGTCTCGAGGGAAACGTCATTCTTTCTTCCTGGTGCCATCCTCTGGTGTCTCTCTGCCCCTGGTTGGGATCACAGCATCCATCTGGTGGGCTTTTAGCCCCATGGAGGTCTGAGCTAATCATCTCCCCATATGTACCTGTCCATCGAGCATGGTCCTGCAGCAACAACAAGTACAGCCTCCATGGGCTCATAAGTCACAGGGATCATAGCAATGTCAATCACATCCAATAATCAAATTACCCAAACATGTGCATCAAACCCCCCTTTACCCAGACAATTGCTCAAAGACATTATGCAGATTAACAAGTCAGGTTTGGAGAGGGTCTCATGGTGTCCTATTGGGCTAATCCTCCTCAAGTTTGGGGTGTTTCCCAGGTGAAGACCAATTTAAATCATGTGTGTGTGTGAAATTGTAATGATCCCAAGCCAAATTTTTCGCTTGGAATCACTAACTACCACTGATTTGTTGATGTGCAGGTGTTTATTGTTGAGATTTGTACCATTGGGAGGTGTTCCCCATGTGCTTTTGTCCTCCTTAGCACATGAGGGAAGGATTAGACACTTTGTACCTAGTACTTTTGTCTATTTTCACTTTGACTTTGGTTAAAATGAATTTTGGTCACTTTTGGCAAAAGTGAGTATTAAATCACTTTGTGGTGATTTTGGAGACAT
>SNQJ01S0024800.1:95404-120407 GCA_010110895.2 Picea sitchensis | reverse complement strand
ATGGATGAGGGGAAAACTTTTGGGCATGGGGTTCATGACATACAAGGGGTTGTAGTGTCTCACTTATGGGTGCCTTTGTAGAGAGTGTGTTGCACCTTCGTTTTCAATTCATCCTATTTCCAAGCCCATTCATTTCCATTAATTAATTAATAGTCCAAAACCTTGGGTACTCCCTAGAGTGAAATCGATTAGCTTGGGGGGAAGCACCACAAGGCCACTTGAAGCTAGAGGTACATAGACTGCCATATGCAAGGAAAGAAAGCGACACCGCATGAGTGTACACACCTCAACAAGTGGGGACATTTATATCTATGTGTTTGCTTTTGCAGGTCTTTGAATTTTTAAGAGAAGTGTTTCATTGCTCTCAAGACCTCTTTGGGCGAGAATCTGGAAGGCTTATAATCATGCTTTCATCTTTTGCCAGCCACAAGCCTATGGGCCTTCAACCCCTTCTTCCCATGGAGTGAGGGACAACACCTTCTTGGGTCATTACACCTGAAAAACACAAAAGGTGAGGAGATGAGGGGATGAAGTGTGGAAAGTGGTAAGTATGATCGGGAATGGAACGATGACTCGTCAAAAGGACCCCCCAGTAGCATACCTATCCCTAACGGTGACCCACTTACTAGGGCGCAATGTCAACCACCAAGGTGAAACAGGGAAAAGAGCATAATGTCCAAGCAAATGTCACATAATCAAAAGCAATAATAGATGTAACAAACTCAAATGCCTCAAATATTGAAATGACACTCAGCATAATACCTGACTTGTACCTCATGGAGCAAGACCCAATGTCTTCCGGAGGCCAGCTGGTGTGGTGGATACCGTCATGATCAACCTAGAGCATGGTGGTGAGGTGCATCTCCATCTGTGCAAATGGACATTGTTGGTCAAGCTGTCTCTCGGTACTCCATGTCTGCAAACTGAGAGCCTCGAGACATCATCTCCTTAGTTATCCCACAAAATGGGGATAACACTACCAACAAAAAATTACTCTTGTGATCACTGACCACAACACCTGACGTCAAGCAAAATGTGTCTACACAACAACAGCTACCATCCAACAAACTCCTCTCAACACTAACTAATAAAAGTGAAACATTAGAAAAATGGTTCTTGACCATCTTGGAACCATCAAGGAGCAAAATACCCATCAAGTCTACTATGTTGCTTCAGCTTTCCTTGGTTTTGCATCACTACTAAGCACTTAAATTGTCAAACAATTTGATGTGGTTCAAAATTTGGTTTGGGATATGATGCCAAATGCTTGCACATGAATGTCGACTTGTGTACATTGCTCTCTTCTAGTTGGACCCTTGAAAAAGTCATCGGATACAATATCTAATCATGGGACTTGAGTTCTTCATCAATCACTCGTTTCCATTTCTTCTACAGAGCCAACTAATCAAAAATCGCATTTTGCTTATGTTACAACAAAATCTAGCACCCCCACATGATGTAAAGTCCCAAGTATCAAGGGGCTAGTTTGTCCAACTCAAGAAGGTTGCCCACTATCACCTTAGTAGTTCTTCCTCTCTCTTTATGTTTGCTCTTCTCCAACTCAAGGGGGACTTCCCTAAAAGGTAGGATTGCTAGGCTATAGAATGGGGGCACATGGTGAATTAATGAAGAGTTAGCCTAAACAAAACAGGTGGTAGTTGAAGTATATGAAATAGGATGGCAATGGAAATAGTTGCAGTTTTCAAAACTTCGTCAAACTAAGAATCTAAACCCAAGGAAAGATGTGCTAGGGTTAGAAGAGTCTTCATATGGTCTTAGTTTCCCCAGCGAGATCTTCTAAACTGTGCAAATGGCTTCTTTCAGGCCTGCTCTGATTCCATGTTAAAATTATTCTTAAGCAATTAAGTGTGTTCTGTATTCTTTAACTTTAGACTATTAAAACAATAATTGCATGTATAAGGATCCTTGAAAGAAAGACATTCACAGTATACACAAGATTTATCCTGGGAAACCCTCGTGGGGGATAAAACCCAGCAAAGCTTCTTCAATATAGATTCTTCAACAAGTACAATGTCTCTCTCAAGAGAGATTTCACCAAACAGAAGATAAACCAGAAAACCCTAACCAGAATAGAATAGTGCACCACTAGACCAAAATAGTCCTTCACCAAATATCCAAAACCCTTCACCAGAACACCCTTCCTCTGTAGTTGCATCACTCTCTCTGACTTGGGCACTTTTTTGTGTGAGAGAGCTTGTTGTGTGTGTTCTTCAAGTGAGGCACCTAGCCTCTTATAAATAAAAGTTGTGCCCCCTAGAAATTAGGCCAGGGCTTGTTATCGCACAAGTTGTAGGTTGGGAAAAGCCCGACCCAACCACCAAGTGGCGACAACTAAGGGACACTATACCCAATGTCACCTCGATATAGGTCCCACATTTCAAGGGTGACTAGGTCACTCTAGGGAGGCGATCTCGGTGACCCTAGGGGGATTGAGACGGATGGAAGGGAAGGAAAAGAGGTATCCCCTTAAAGGTCGATGATGGAAAGAGAAAAGAGGCTTTGATGACTCGTCTCCGGGTGGTTTAAATTTTCCAAGTCTTTGGGTACCTGCAAAAGTGTTTTGTACCTGCCCGAGACACAAGAAAAGCCACATTTGCATATAGTATGTTAGGTGGACCAGCAAGTTAAGCTTGTTGTCCCTAATTTGCAGCAATCAAACAATATTAATTATCAGAAATATAATGATATCAGAGGCTGCAATTTAAAGGTGCTACAAGTTCAGTTAAATATGCAATATTTGAACCAACAAGAACTAGTCTAACTTGCACCGAAAAGCATGAAACTTGAGCAGTCAAACAAGGTTGTTATAAAACATTTCTGCAGTAAAAACTATCATCCTTATGGCTGTAGCATACAATGCATTACAACAGCAAAATTATCAGATGAAACTTGCCCAAAAGTTGATCAAAAATGTGTTGCAGCAAGTAAAATAAAAGGGCAAAATTCTAGCTTAAGTCTAGGGTTAGTTTATGAGATATTAGCGGTTAGGGTTAGGGTTTTCTGTAGCCTAATGGCTGTAGGAAACAAGTTAGTACAGCAATGAGAATTTGTGGGAGAAAAGGGATGCCCTAAGGGAGGAAGAATCCCTAAGGCATCAAGATCACTATCCCAAAGAGACGACTTTAAAACTTGAAAATTTCACGTTTACCAAGGCAGCAATTTATTTCTCCAATGCAATAAGTAAATGACTAGTACCTTTAAAAATGGTTTAATGGAGTCAAGCAAAGAAAGAGCTAGAGGTACTCCCTACTTGGGGGTGTCAATCCTCTTACTCCCCAAGGCAAGTATCTCTAGCTAGGGTTTAGGCTAAGAGGGTGTATGCCCTTATACTTATCTTAGCAAACCCTTGTTAAACCAATACCATGTAAGCATAAAGTGATGGAGACTAAGGTGGAGGTGTATGCCCTTATACTTCCCACCTAGCTCTAGCAAATAACCTTGACTTGAAAAATAAATGATAGCAACAATGTAGAAACCTTACCAATTCAAGGAAAAAGCTAAGAAAAATCACCATAAAAGCTAGAGAAAAGCCTTCCAAGGCTAGCGCATCACTTTCATCAACCAATAATCCAAGACATAGCCATAAACCAAAACACAAGAGAGAGAACTAGCCAAAGAGAGCCGAAAATTTCAGTCCAAGTACCTCTCACAAGAGGGAAAGTTATGATAAAATGAGATCTTATGATCTCTTATTTATACAAAATGTCACTAAGATAGTTTGTCCACATAATTAAGGGTAAACCACAAGGCTAGGGGTCAACAACCCTAATCTTGCCCCTTTTACAAAGTAATATTAAACAATTCACTTTAATTTCACTTTTGCACAAAGAAAAACCCTAGTTCATATGGACGTCACCCCTTTAGGGGACGTTTTGGCACTAGGAGGAGGTCATTGGTGATGGAGGAGAGTAGAAAGGCTTTCCAAAGCCACATGTCAAGCATCCAAACAACTTCCTTCATGATCAAGGCTCAAGCCCCTCAAAACGTCCTCGTGCCAATGCATGTCAACCTCACCACCAAACCCTAACCCCCCTAGGTGACATCATGCCTCTAGAAGTGACGTTTTGCCTCTCCTAAGCAAAACGTTTGGCATAGAGGGGAGGTTGACATGAAAGGAAAGAAGAAGGTTGGCCATTCTCAGAGACCACCAGCTGGCTCTCCTCTCAGCAACAGAGGAAGGAGAGTGGAGATGGTCACAACATTCAAAGAGGTTATCCGAGGCACCACTCAGAGACTACCAGAAAAGTGGAGCTCGTTGAAGACAGAATTGGGCGGAAGAAGGCTCAAAATCCAGATTCAGTGGTAGATGAGGAGGTGAGCAGAGTCATTCCACGCCCGGGGCACTCAAAAAGCAGACTCAAAATATGCTAAGGTAGTGGATCTTTACTAGCATATCAAGGAGATGGTGGCCTCCAACAATGGAAGGCAAGAGGTTAATCCCAGTCTTGAGAAACTGGACCCAATGGAGGCCAAATATGATGCATTGATTACTGCCATTCTCACTTCAGAGGAAGAGGATAGTGGAGAGGATGATAATGCTAAGCAAGAAGAACCAGACGCTACTGCTGAAGGAAAGGAGGCTGGAACTCCTTCAAACCCCATCACCCTCGACACTGAAAATCAGGAATGAACTCCATGCCCATTCTATTTTCTCTGCTTTTTATGATGAATAGTATCGGATCTCTAGTTTTTTGGCTTATATGCCATTTAGTTCAAGTACTAGTTCTGTTGTTCCCCACATGGAGATCAAGACAGTCTGTTTTTAGACTCTAGAGGCCGAGGGCCCAATTTTGATTCTGAACATGGCAACATTTTCTGCAGACCTAATCATGGTTAAAACTGATTACTTTTTGATGATCACAAAGCAGTGAGCCTGGTTCTATTAGCCATCACCCTCTCTGGAATTGTAATCTTTCTCTGTATATTAATAGAATAGTCAACTTACAGCAGAAAAATAAAAATTAAACACAAAAAAGGACATAAATTTCACTCTTGCATTTTCTCAGTGCCACAAACCTTGGGAATCCTATCAGAGCAACACGACCATGGCCATATTTTGTGACTTCAAAACCGTCACCAGCACCGCTAGAACCCTGTTGCACAATATATTAAAGGTTGACAAACACATTCCATCAATGCAAACCAAACTTCTATTAAAATAATAATAAAGATTTTTTTTTAAAGAACTAGCAGCAAATCTCATCGGCCAATTATATCATGTACTAATTTAATTCACGAACAGATTTGGAATTAACAACTATCAATGCATTATAGGGATACTTGAATTGAGGTATTCATGTGAGATCAAATGCAAACTAGATGGAATTAGCAATGAGGTGAAACTGTATTCAAGTATATCAATGCAATATAGTGATACTTGAATTGAGGTATTCATGTGAGATCAAATGCAAACTAAATGGAATTAGCAATGAGATGAAACTGTATTCAAGTATACAAGAGTTGACACTTCAAAAGATATCCCCACTGTTATGCGAAATTTGTATGTTAATCAAGTATATTCTCTATTGCATGACAATTGTAATCTGCTCAAGCATGTATCAATCCTGGCTGTACCTAAAATAACAACAACATGATCTGAAAATATCATCAATAGATCATTTAGCAAGTTCATCAAAAATTATTAAAAGGGAACTCCATATGTAAGCACAATCAACCTAAAATACTATTATGGATGGTCACTGCATAGAAAGCAGTGTTCATCTGTGAGAAATGAAGATGGTAGAAGAGGACAAGATAGATGATGGTATTTGAGTTAGGACCAACGCTGAGATAGAGAAGGAAACCTATGAAGAATTAGAATGATATTATTCAAGATGTCGATCAGTCTATATACAGGAAATCGTAGTTCTAGGAAACCTTTTTTGAAGAGTTGGCACAAGGCAAAGTGACCTGTGAATTACCTCTAATGTGAACCACATATAGAACAAGAGTTTGCAAGATAGTGAGATCTATTAACAACAATAAAATAGAATTTCAGATTTCAAGTTCCCATCTTATACCACATACACACCCTTCCAGTTTTCCAGTAAATATACTCTCCATTTTAAAGAATTAGAATTAGAGACAGGTATCATGCAAATTCACAAGAATTATAACTATCATTATTCATATCTTCCATCAAATATCTAATGGAAAATGCATGTGAAACACAATCTACCATATCCCAGCATAATAGGTGCTGACAGAAGAACATGAATGTTGAATGTTGATTTCCTAAGATTGTTCATTTACTTAATGATAAGGGAAGATTGTCTGGACTCCACACGACTTAAAATTAGAGGAAAGCAAAATAGCAGAACTTACAAGAACATGGAGAATGGCATTATGATCTTATTCAACACAGCAATCTATTTACAGATGTAGCTGTGATCAACCAAAAGGAGGCACGAAGCACAAAAGACAATGATGTCTCCACTTATGATGATAACACAATTTGAAAGAAAGGGCCCTCTTAAACACATTGAGTTCATACATAGCAATGGTTGAGAGACAACCATTCACTCAACAAATCAAGACTTTCTAATGAAGACTTCTTAACTATGACCTCATAATTCAACTTTACGAACCCTTCATAAAATGCACAAAGTAAATACAGCTTCAAACACATTATAATATAAACAACCATATGTACAAGTCACTACAAGACAATAAACTATAAAAGAAAATATAACTAGGTGAAAAAATTAGGGCCAACTATAATACAAAAAAGCCTCGAATAAAGTAATACAATTGGGAAAATCCATTCAAAAAATAAATGTAGCTCTAGTTTAATTAGATGTCTCTTTCTATGTAACTCAAGCTTTGGCATATTCTGAAAGGGCTACAAGTTAGGTTGGATTCTTTCCATGGGGATTGTGTCTCATAATATAACAAACAAACCCACAACATGAAAATCTAAAATTGTAAACATTTTGATGAATCAGTATTCAAACCTTGGGTGGCTCCAATAGCTGTGTCCTCAGCTTAGCTATCTTAGCTTTAAGCTGCCCAAGGTGGTATTCTGCAAACAATTACACAAACTTGGTCAAATATAACCATTCACTTTTATTAATATGCTCTCAAACAGCACAACAACCTTGTATAAGCAGAAATACAAATTTACTAAAAAGCATATAGCATGCTTATGATTAATGCATACCTCTTGAAATGTTAATGATTAGTCAATGCTATTTTGCAAATCAACCAAGCATCAAAATGCATTTACAGTTAACTTATCACATACCCACCTACCTACACAAGGACAACCTTTGCTATAATCTATTGTCATGAACTACAAGTAAGAAAAAGAAATTTTATTTGAACATTTTGTTTCTCTTTTCATATCGTATTTTGTCACTAAACCATTTACCCTAGCAGAGGGCTTTTTTACCTCAGAAGTTTTTTGACATTCTTACTAATTCCTTATAAATTCATTATAACTACTGCTCTCTTTAGAATCTGTTAATTTAGCTAATTAAAATCACTGAAACATTCAAGTTTTACTTTTCATCATGCACTTCGCTCCTGGATGAGTACAGTCCCCTGGTCATAATGTATTGCATTTGCTAATTAATAGTATTCCAACGTTCTTATTTTTCCTATCATACCTTTGCTCCTCATGGAATAAATCCCTTAGTCACAGGACTGAATAGGTACAGATACAAGTTAATGGCATTATGAAGCAATCACAGAAAGAAACAAGGCACACATCAAATATATTACTTAGGAAGTGAAAGCCAAAAAGAGGATAATCGTTGAGGATGTAGATGGGTACCTTCAAGCCATGCCTCAAAACAGACAACGATTATCAAGCCAGCAAAGGGATAACTGCAATGGACTGAGAAAAAGATACGAGGGATGGAAGGTCCACTTCAACCTCAAATCTAAATGCAGGGACTTTAAATTTTGGAAATTGGAGAAGAAATAGATCCTTGATATCCTTCTCAACTAGTCATTTTGTGTGATTATGAGGGTTGTGTTGAGATTTGTGTACCTTGGGAAATGGTCTCCTTGTGTTTGTGAGCTTCTAAACACAAGTGGGAAGTACTATGTACTTTGTGCCTTGTACTTTGTGCCTTGTACTTTATGTCTAATTTCACTTTGACTTGGAGATTTAAGTCAAAAGTGACATTTGGTCATTTTAGCCTAAATGACTATTAATTCACTTTGTGGGTAAATTAGGAGACATAAAGTGAACTTAGGGAACTTAACCCTGGTTATCACAATATATCATGGTCGAATCCAGCACCTGATCAAACAGTCCAGAAACCAGCTTACGGAGCCACACTACTTCCGTACAAGCATCACAAGCTGCAATATATTCTGCTTCTGCATTGTTGAGTGAAATAGACTTTTGTTTCCTACTAGCCCATGATATCATAGTAGATCCCAAACTGAAACACATACCAGAAGTACTCTTTCTATCATCTGCACTCCCTACCCAATCTGAATCAGTAAATCCATGCAGTTGTACATCATTGTTTGAGACATATCTCAAACCATAGTTTAGCGTCCCATGAAGGTATCTCAAAATATGCTTTGCAACTATCCAATGCTCATGTCTAGGTTCCACCTGGAACTTGCTCAACGTGTTCACAGCAAAGCAAATGTTCAACTTGGTATTCACTAAATACATCAAGGAGCCAATCAACTGCCGGTACAGGGACGAGTCTACTAGATTAGAATCAGAGTCTCTCAATTTCCTCAAATCTGTTACCATGGGAGTTGTCGTGGATTTGCAATCCATCATCCCAAACTTCTGAAGAATCTTTACGAAATACTTCCCTTGTCCTAGGAAGACTTCACCATGCTTCTGACATACTTCTAATCCCAAGTAGTAGTGCATGAGACCAAGATCCTTCATATCAAATTCAGTGGCTAGCTCCTTCTTACACTGAATAATGAGAGGCTCTGCACCAAGCTCTTGGAGCTTGCTTGAGTCCATACAAGGCCTTCTTCAATCTGCATACATGGGTTTCTCTTGGGTGTACCTCAAAACCTTTAGGTTGCTCTATGTATACTTCTTCCTCAATCACTCCATTGAGAAAGGAAATCTTTACATCCATCTAATGTAAACTCCAACTCATTGATGCTACTAGAGATATGATGGCTCTAATAGATGTATATCTGGCAACCAGAGCAAACGTCTCATCATAATCTTCTCCCTCCTACTGAGTGAATCCTCTAGCCACAAATCTCACCTTGTATTTGTCAATACTTCTATCAACTGCATGTTTTATCTTGTAAATCCATTTAGGCACAATTTCCCATACATCGTTTTTTATGATTGATATTCTTCCATCACAGCTTCCTTCTATTATTTCTGCTTGACTGCTTCTTCAAAGGTGGAAGGTTCTGCAACTGGAATATGGTTTTGACATCTTGCTTTCTCTGCTTCCTTTATAATTGATACTTGGTGAGACCATCCTTCACCACTGATGAAGTCATCTGCTCCATGCTTGCAACTGTCACTATAACTCCCTCCTAGAGTTATCACCTGTGACCTGCCTGGAACAAGAACAATAACAAAGGAAAATAGCAGACAACATTCTTCAACACTCTTCCAATGTTATGATCAATCATTCTTCCATAGTAACTTATTTCGAACAAACAAATACATCTCCATGGTAGTCTCCGTGAAATCTTGTAAGATAACCTACCCGAGACAAGAACAATAAAAGTATTTCCAGTATAATAGCATTTTCATAAGAAAATAACTATGGTAACAAGAATGAATAACAATTTCATGATGATTAACATAGTATGATCAAGGTGAACTACCCGAGAGCAAAACAAGAAATATCTCTCTAGAGGAGATGTTAGTTCATTTTGAAAACAAGTACAATAAACATCTATATCAATAGTATTCACATGCCATCAAGTATTCATTAGGAATAGAACCTTTCAAAGACTGCTTTTACAATTTGTAATGTAGCAACTATCAACCTTGATATGTGCAAATTGGAAACTTATCAATTTAATCAAACTTGGAACTTGAAGCCTCAACTGCTATGGAGAGTGTGCTTGTTCCTTTGAATGTATTGAATCCAATATCACTGCTTGGACAAGGTCTCTATTACATTCCCTGCAAACATACTCATGCTTTGCTAGATGATATAACTTGAAAAGCATATACAAGTGCATACCTTTGAAATCTTTGTAGCATCGTCCAGCTTGTCTTTCTAATATGAAACTAGACACCATCTTGACAAGAAGAGATTAGAAACTGAATCAGAAGGTTCGATGATTAAAACAAGCTAGAAACTCTGAAATTTCAACTTTGACCACAAAGTCAATTTGACCAAAAGTTAATCTTTGACTTTGACTTTGACCAAAAACTCAAACCTGACGTTTTTTATAGCTGAGGGTGCCAAGTGGTGCACTAGGCTAGGGCGCACTAGGATGTCAAAGAAATATGCCAAACGCTTCACTTTAGGTGCCCAAACAAATGGGTTAGGGTTTGTTGCCGCTGCAAAACCTGACTGCAACTACAACTGCAACTAGTGTTATAACGAGCTTGACAATGAACTTCCTAATCTACCTTCCAGTGGTTAGACTGTCTGAAGATAGTGTGGGCCCATAACCTGTTAAAATATTCAATGTGCTCGTTTTACCATAGATAATATCACTATTGTCACCCAACCATAGGCACGCAACCACCCCCGAGCACCATAACCTTTTGCTAGATAGAATGATTCTAAAAGCAGCATTATAACCAACAGATAAACCCTAGCTGCTAACTGCAGCAACAATTCAAGACAAGTAGAGCGCTCCTTCTCCAAGGTTAGCACACAAGAGAATCTCCATATCCACAAAACAAGTACCATACACAACTATAGCAGCTGCAGCTGCACTACTCTCTCAAACTTGCGCCATACTTAGCAAGAATATCACCAAGATTATTACCAAGAATATCACCAAGAACATCACTTAGAGAGAGACCAAGACCAAGAGATGACCATACGCCCTTATTCCTCCTTGCAGCTGCAACTGCAGCTCTCCACAAGACTTGCGCTCTGACTAGTTGTACAAATGAGCTAAAACGTCCTCTATTTATATTAATCTGTCTAGTGACTTTTTTGGCTGGGCCGACCTGACTTTCTAGTAATTATAATTTATGTTTATCTTTTTCTTGTGGAGCCGACTTGTCTTTCTGGAAGATAATATTCTAATATTATTTATTCTGCTAGGTCGACTTGTCTTCTAGGGTTTTCACACATCTATTTAGGGTTTCCTTACTTCTGGAATATTCCATTCTAGTCAAAGGTTACACGTGGAGGTTAATGCATCCTGCAGCTACCATAACATCAACACCCCTCAGCTCCCGGTGGGTTGTTCCTAACCCTTCCAATTGCAAGCCTAGTCTCAATCTTTTGGAAGTAAGTCCCACACAAAGCCAGGATGGTCAGTGTAGAGTAGTTTTAACTAGGACAATCTCAACAGTTGTTATCTCTATGTGAGGGAAAACGCCTAGGGGGAGTGTGTCAAGTCAAGCGGGCCCTCTCGGGACACAGTTTCCCACCCATTTTTGGACATCCGACACCTCTAGTGAACTTGTTGGTGAAGCTTTTGGGGCTTCGGCAAGTTCTCCACACATTTCCAACCAAAGAGATAGCCTCTGGGGAGGCCACACGTTAGTTTAGTTGGTTCTCAAACTTTTTTCAGTTTCAAGCATAATAAAAATTTATCTCATTAACTAAACCCTAAAATTCTCAAAGGCACTTTCACAAAGCAAGTGTATCACACAATTGCCCACAATCTCTTTAAGGCACTGGTCTCTTCATTTATATATCTTTAATACGTGTGCAATAATTTATTTTTATTCATGGTATTTATGATTGTCTAATAAGCCTGTGATTGATTACTTGCAGATATTTGTATCCTTTATTATCTTGTGCAAGCATTGTCTATATTGGATATCTATTTCATCAAGCTTATCTTATGAATGAATGAATGAATGTCATATGCTTTGCTTTGGTATAATTGTCTTCATTTGAAATAAAACTCCTAGATTTATTTGTTTTGTACTTAGATTAGCTTTCAAGCCTTAGTATTTTTGTTAGGGACTACCTCCCTTGGCTTCGCTAAGAGTTGGCCTAGACGGAGGAGTCGAGGATGAGGTGACAGCACCTTGACTCGAGACTTGCCCCCAACGACACACTGAGTGGATTGAATATTTCTTCCACGTTACCCAAGTGTGTATAAAGGCGGCAACACGGCCCTCTTTTAATGTTGATATTTCTTGGGATGCATGCCTCTTTCCCTCCTTGGGATTTGTGCCTCTCCCTTTTGTTGCTACTCTTTCCTCTAGCTCAAACTCTCTAGGTCTCTCTCGAAATATGAGTGACTCTTCAAATTCCTCTCCAATCTCTCCTCAAAAGGTGTGCCCCATCTCTCCTCTAGTGTTCCTTTTATTACTCATTAATGAGTAACTCCTCTAACCCTTGGTCTCCCTTGAGTGACTCTTCACCTTCCCTTGAGATCAACGGTCACGACTTAATCTTTTGTTGAGTTCACTTAAATCACTTAAGTGAGCCACTTTTCATAAAGTCACTTATACCCATTGAATATTAAAAGGCTCGACTTGAATTTATAAAATCACTTTATAAAGTCAGTTTATGAAAACACTTCATAAAGTCACTAGAGAGAAAGATGCTCGATCACTTCTATATGCTACCAAAATCTAACAAAAATCCTCCCCTACCAAACTCCATACCTAGAGTGGGGCTACCAAAATCTAACAAAAATCCCCTACCAAACTCCATACCTAGAGGCTAGAACAACACCAAAATGTTGGACACAGATTTCACCCAAGGTTGAAGTTCTAGAGTAATGAGAATGAAACAAAGTAAAGAGAAAGAATGTGTGTCCACATGACTTATCTATCTTGGGATTTCTTGTATGTTTTATCTCGATATTCAAATTGTGTCCAGGGAAACAAATTTAGGGTCTTTCACTAGAGGGTCAATGCTTCTATGATCAAGGCTGCATTGACAAGTTCCACTTTATCCATTACGTAGCCAATCATCATAGTAGCTAATGAAGTTTTCCTTATTTGGAAAACATTCCAAGGGCTATCGCCATTATCATCCTCTTATTTAACTATTTCGACCACTTCCGAGCACCCTAGATAATCAAAGGCCATGCAAAGATTAAAAAGAGAAAAAGAACAGTCACAGCAACATTCACAATAACATTGAGAATGCCATTAAGCTCTTGTTCAATTCACAATCTATTTACATATATACACATGATCAAGAAAAATGGAAGTATGTCACAAACATACAATGATATTGCATCCACTTGAGATGACACTTCAATTAAAAATGGGGGTCTATTCATACACAACAATTGGGCAAATGGTCGTTCACCCAACCAATTGGGACTTCCTAGTGAGGATTTTCTAATGACGTCCTTATAATGATACCTCGTGATTTTACTCACAACCCACTTATAAAGTAATAAAGTAAATCAATTATAGATGGATAGTAGCTGTTCAGTCATCACTAAACAACAAAAATTGAGAACAGGGCAAAATATATCATAGTGACAAATTTAGGGCTACCAGACGATGGCAAGTTGCAACGAATTCATAAGCATCTAAGCAACCAAAGCATCATAAAATGCATAACCTAGAGAATTTATGAAGGATATAAAGAGATTCAATATTAGCAAACCGCAAATTAGAGAAAAAGCATGAACCAAACCTGTAGCTTTATTCTTTTGTGTCCGTGCCATCTCGAATTCTATCTCCTTTATCTTCTCTATGATACCCATTGTGCCTGATTTATCTGGTTCTGACTAAGAAGCTGAAAATTCAAAGATCCCAATGATACCTTCTGCATTAAGATGAACATCATTGTAATTAATCACTAGCCTTATTTTGTATAAAGCTATCAAAGAGATACAAAGAATTTAGACTAATGAAACATACAAACCTCTGTATAAATCATTAATTCTTCGAAACAAAAAGATTACAAAGAGAAACTAGTTGTAAATGAAGGAAATACAAAGAGATGAAAGAGGCAAAAGTATGACAACACAGATTTATGTACTGTGCACAGTTAGAACGTTTGAGAACGTGACCCTAAACCATAAGACAGTCTTTGTTAATTTAGAAGCAGTTTCTACAAAGAGTTGCACTGCTCCTTTGAATAAACAATGTTGCCACCGGAAGCAATATAAATCCTAATAACCTTACGCAATGTCTAACTGCACAAGCTGAATCTGACAACAGCCAGTCAATCAAATATGTTACATGTACAAAGACCCTTCAGCTTCACTTAAAGCTTGAGTGCTGAGTCAACCTATTTCTAAGCCATTATTGCTCAATTACAGATGACGGACATATTAGTGGTATACAATAATATAGCAGTATGAATCTTTTTGGCTCTACTCGTTGTTGGATCAGAGGCATCCTCTAGCCCCAGTTCTCAATGCAGGATGGGTGTCTGTTGATCCAGAGGATAGTTGGATGCACAGACTTCACAGTGTTTGGTCCATTCGGCTGTCTTATAAGCTGCCAGTATTTGCTTGGCTTGTTATCTACTAGGGGATCCCCTATACGGACACAGATTGACAAAGAGTGGGCTTTATGATGGTCTTTGCTCTCAAACAATCAAACACAGCCTTGAGGCGAATTTCTTGACTGCATATTGGTTATATATTGCCAGAGCAGACCCAGCAATGGCTGTAGATGTCAAATACATGTTGGATTGAGTGCCTGAGGCAATGCTGTGTGCTGAATATGGTTTCCCAGAGTAGAAGCAAGAATGAAGGAGCAGAAAACAAGTAAACATGAAATTAGTGTTGTAGCTTTGAACCAATGATCCAAACAATTCGAATTGAGATATGTGGAGATCGATTGGGTGTAACACAGCATGGAAACTGTTGTAACATATCAAATGAGCGATTTGCAGGTGTTGGGTGCATACGATCTCCCCCCAGCACCCAATGGCTAGTGTATATGTCATATGAGGATACATTGATTTCCAACAGTACAGACTATAGAAACTTGGTGTGGGAATAGAAACGATGGGTAATAGCTCTAATTCTTCCACCATCGATTTCCCAAGCTGCTCTCTTGGGCACAACTGCTGGCTGCTCCAGATCATGGGGATACTCTGATTTCGAACAGTACAGACTTTAGAAACTCAGACCGGAAATAGCAACAATGGCCAACAGCTCTAAATCTTCCACCGTCGATTTCCTCTGGTTTCAGGATGTATGGTCTGGAGTAGCCAATCATTGTGGTCAAGAGAGCAGCTTGGGAAATCAATGTTAGGCAATATATGGCATTTACTAACTGGAATTTGAAAAATAATACAAAACAAATAACCAAAACAACTCAATCACATGGCCAATTAACACAATAAACAACAGAGATTACTTTGGAGAAACCCAAAGTAAAAACTCAAGCATCAAATGGCTATGCTCAGTCTTTATTTCTCAGCAATTGCAGAATTTACAATGGTGTTTTGACTCTCTGGAACATTACAGGTTACAATTCCTCAAGTTATACTTTCTCATAATATTTGCATTTTTTGACAACAGAGTTCATCTATATTACACTTTACTTGCATGGCATTTTCTTCTAATACATCGCATAAAACATATAACTTTGGCTTCCCTCTAGGATTTCTCTCAAAGAATGTGACTGTCGAGACAGGTGATAGCTTCATATCATTTCCCTAAGAGAATCAGGAAATCAAGACTGACTGCAAATTAAATTCCTTAGCTGATATGAAAACATCCAGCTATTCAGTTTTGAATACAAATTTTCTAAGTTGCCTATCTATTAACCAAAAAAGAAGCCTATCTAACATTCCAATCTGCATGCTTTATCTGTGGGGCAAGTTTCAAACAATTCCAATTTGCATGTATTTTTTGAACTTTGCAGAAAGGTGGTTAATCATAATTACTCATACCTTAAAAGTATATTACCATACAATGTTCATATGAAAGATATACCTCGTATTGACAGTCTCTTCTGGTTTCATCTGAGATATTGACCATAGATCACATTCCCACAAAACGCTCTGGTTTGCAGCTTCTTTAAATTTTGATAACGACAACTGTTGAGAATTTGGCATCCAGGCAAGGCAGATTACCCTCATGCTCTTACATTGTAATGTCCCCCACCTCTTGATGAAGAGGTTTGGAAAGACTTGGTGGTCTAGTCATCCCCACTAGACCATAGTCTCATGGAGCATGGGGAAAGGTCAGCTAACTCAATGTTATATTTTGAAGTTGACTTGGAAAAAGGTAAAAAGTAACTCAATGGAGGAATAGAGTGCTTGAGGTTGAGTTAAGAGTTGAACCTAAGGGTTAACTTAACTCAACAGAGAAACAGAAAGAGGTATAAAGGAAATCCTAGGGCGCACCTCTCAAATCATCTTGGATATTATTGCATTTGGCTATTGGGCTCTTGAGCACAAAGTTTTGAGGGTTTTGAGAATACAAACCCTAGAGAACAACTCAGTGGTGAAAGATTCCACTCACTTTGTTCCAAGCTTGGTCTCGGGGATGAAATACTCCACCCATACGATTCTATAGTCTTCACAGGTACCATCATCGATTCAGGAGGGCAGCAGGCCGTACCCTTGAGAGCCTTCCAGCAGGGGCGCAAGGCCATACCCTTGAGAGCCAGCAGGGCGATCATTTCTTGAGGAGGAGTTCGATCTAGCTTATTGAAAAGGTCTATTGACATTCTAGCACATGGATATTACTTGCAGGGCCTTGTTCAACAGATTTTGCTATGGGGAGTGGCTACTCCCCGCCACTATTATCCGAGCTTGGGACGCTTTTAGAGAAGGAGGGTGCAACTGTGATTCAGATATGCTCAGTTTGGGGGGTTATACCTCAAATCTAACCATGAGCCTTCTCCCAAAGAAATTGTGGTGGCTCCACCCATCTTTCTCTAGAGATTTTCAGTGGTGTTTGAGGCCTCCATCGGCTGAAATATTGAGCTTGGACAACAGAGTGGGCGAACCTAGATTAGGTTTCTGGCAGTCTGAGGGGTAGACTCTGGCATCTGACTTTGTGGAAGGCTTCCACTTGCCCTGATCTATCCTTCCGTGGAGTTTAGCACTATTTGGAGATCTCCTTCAACTGGGCCAAAATCTTGTCTTCTCATCTCTTTCCTAACAACGTACACGCCTGTGGGTTTGGACGCGACCCTGGTTCTTTTTGCATTGACCTTCATTGTATATCCAAACTTTGGAGGTTTGCATTGTCTTATCAGAGCATTTTGTAGTAGCTCATATATTATCTTTTTACGCCATCCGATGTTATTCTAAATCAAGATCCACTTTGTATCGTTCTTGCTTTTCATACACAGTCGATCTATGCTTTTGGTTTCCATATCTTGTGTATTGGTTATATCTTGTATTTTCATTGAGTATATTTTTAGATATGTTCTTAATAAACTAAATACAACCCTAATTTTGAAACTTGAGAGGCCAACCTGCGAACACACACAAACAAACAAGTAAATCGATGGTCACTTAGTTCCTAAGCGAAAAATGGGCTTGGGAACATTACAAAGGTGGTCAGAGTTCGATCCTCCCATCCCGGTGGAGGATTAGTGCAAGGGCATTTATATGGGCAGAAGGAGGAAACATGTAGGTGAGGTAGAGGTCGATATGGAAGGTTCATGTGAGGACAATGAGCCACAGGTCTTGGTAACCTTGAAATGGGAACTACGTAAATCCATACAGTAGATAGAGAGTACATTGGTCAACCATTTACGTGAAATCCATTTGATGCCTATCCCTTAAAATGCCATATTTGATGCCTCAAAATGGCTCTAGAAGGTTATAGACCCCAAATCTCCAAACCAGGACTCCTCGCTTACTAAAATGGACTCCTACAAGCCAATTCCTCCAATTTTTCCACCCAAAAGTACCAAGATAGATGACAATTATATAATGATCCATTCTCGATCATATATCTGCCCGGTGTGGATCATATACATCAATCATCCAATCAACTTTCATACATGGTGGGATCCACCAACTGAGCTCCTCGACAAATCATCATGCAACTTACAAGTTGGTAATCATCGAGGTAGACATGGATTTACATTCAAACCATCATACCAAACCTCTTTAACACATCCACTATGTATTTTCCCAGATGTAAATACCTCGCCTCTATCTTTGTCGTGACTTCCAATCCTAGGCAATGCATCGCTTCAAGTCTTTCATCTCAATTATGAGATTAGCCCCTGCTACACTGTGCTATTAGCCCTTCATCTCCTCGCTAGAGTGACCAACATACAAGATTAGCATATAATAGGTTGGTTCCCCACCTGGAAGTACAGATTCTCCAGATCAACATCACTTTTCTAAAAGCTCAAGCTTTTAAGAAAGCCATCAACTCGCCATACCAAACTTTGGGAGCCTGCTTAAGAACATACAAGGCATTCCTTAGTTTGCATACATGAGTTCCTTGTTATGCAGTATGAAACCATCCGGTTGTTCCACAAAGACCTCATGTTCAATCTTTCCATTCAAGAACGTTGTTTTAACATCGACCACAAAATCCTCCAACCAAGAACTGGAGCTAATGCAATAATGACTCGAATGGAGGTATACCTAGCTGTGGACAAAAGTCTCGCTAGGAATAATTCCTTCTTTCTCGTAGCAGAAGCCTCCGGCGTACAAATTCCTGTTTTGAACTTTTCTCCTCAATTCCCATCTAATGTATACGATCTTATAGATCCATTTGGAAGAGTTCACTGATTTGTCCTTGTTCTCGCGACAATGTCCTGTACATTGTTCTTAGGGGAATAGACTCCGATTCCTCAAGCATGGCATCCTTCCATACTTAATTTATCCGCTTCTTCAAATGAAGAAGCTGGTATCATTGATGTTGCTCATTGGTGCAACATAGCCCCCAAACCTATGAGGCCTCTACTTTCCCTGAAAGTTCTTTGGGAGCAACTATCTTTTATGCTTCCTATATTGTTTCCTTTAAGCCATCCTAGCCTTTTGGCTGGAGTTTATTCAAGATTTATTTCTAACTCTTCAATAGGTTATAGGGGCTCATCACTTGGGCCCTTCATGAGGTTCCTCCTCCTGATCATCCTGGACTCTTCACTTTTTAGGAAGAGGGTGGTAGCCGGTTGAACTGGCTCTCATTCTTGTTGTAGCTCTCGATTTCTTTGAATGTGACTTCCCATGGAAAGTCACACCGGCCACCTCTATCTCACCGACTGGGTACATAAACTCGTAAGCCCTGAGTTTCATTGTTCCAAAACCCTTTCTCCCAGGTTCCATCTTTGTCCCTTCTCCAGGGGACATGAATATATACAAGCATTGGATTCAAATATCCTTTGATGCCTTACTTCAGGTTTGATTCCCGAGAAGACTTCTTCAAGAGTCTTCACATTCAAGATAGCATGTGGACACTTGTTCTAAATATTCATGAAAATGGAGGTAGCTTCTTCCCATAAAAAATTTAGGAGGAAATGGAGGAATGGATGGAGGATGGATGGAATGGAGGACGGAATTGAAATGGAAAGGAATGGATGGAATGGATGGAAGGAGGAAGGATGGATGGAGAATGGAATGGAAAATGGAGAATGGAGGAGCGGATGGAAGGAATGGACCCGGATGGATGGATGGAAGGAAGGAAGGAATGGAATGGATGGACAGTGGATGGATGAAAGGAATGGAATGGAGGAAAAGGACAGGAAGGAATGGAATGGATGGATGGAGGGACTGTGGATGGAGGAAGGAGGACGGAGGAAAGGAAAAGATGGATGGAGACAGGAAGGATGGACTGGGGGAGGAAGGACAGGACGGAATGGATGATGGAAGGACGGATGGACGGATGGATGGAATGGAATGGAGGACGGATGGACGGAGGAATGGACGAGAGGGATGGATGGACGAGGACTGACTGAGGAGGACTGAGGAATGGATGGAGGAATGGACGGATGGATGGATGAAGGACGGATGGATGGAGGACGGATGGATGGACGGATGATGGAATGGAGGAAAGGATGGATGAAGGAAGGATGGAATGGATGGATGGATGGAAGGAAATGGACAGTGGATGGAATGGAGGAAGGAAAGGATGGACAAGGAATGGAAAGGAATGGAGGAAGGAATGGATGGATGGATGGCGGAAGGATGGACGGATGGAGGACATCTGGAATGGAAGGAGGATGGATGGATGGAGATCCCCTTACCATCGCAGAAGGTAATCTTGTAGCCTTTGTCCTCCAAAGTTGAAATAGAGACAAGGTTCCTTCTGTCCTCGTACAAACAATACATCACTCAAATGAAGTGGGGTACCGAAATCTAACTAGAAGGAAAAGGCCCCAAACTTTCTCAATAAAGATATCCGGTATCATCACCAAGTACAACATGTAACCGAGAGTCTTTCTCTACTAGATAAGTGAGTTGCTCTCTATATCCAGTCATATGTCCGGAAGCACCACTATCAATCAACCAAATATCGGCCAAATTCAGTAGGAATCAACATATGAGAGGGATGAAATGAAGAAGAACTCCTCATCATCCTTGCTTCCTTTCCTTGACTTCTTATGGGGTGACTCTCAGTCAACATCAGCGGTGGAGGCATGTTGCTTCTTATTCTTCCACAAGGGGCACTCTCTAGCATAGTGGCCAAACTTCTCACATTTGAAGCACTAGACCTTTGAAAGGTCCTTTTTATGCTCAGGAGTTGCTCTGGGCTTCCTCTCTTTGAACGATCTATCGAAACCTCCTCCTCTTTGTTTGCCTTTCCTTACATGAGAGGCAAGGGCATGACTCTCATCATGATGGGAACTTTGCGCACCACTAGCAACAAGTTCGATCTCCTCCTGAGTACAATCTGCCCATAACCGATCAAACTTAGGCAATTTGGATCGCCCACTAATACTCTGAATGAATGGCTACTAATGGCTTGGAAGACCATTAAAAGTCAACATGACAAGCTCTCTATCTGAGATGATCTCTCCAATGGCACCCAACTGATCTCTGATCTCAGATATCTTCATGAAGAAGGTGGCAACTGTATCTCCCTTAGCCATCTTGACGTTCTAAAGCTGGTGCTTCAAGGAAATGGCTATGTTGGTGTTGTTGCTCTCAAACAACTTCTTCAAGGCATCAAACATCTCTTTAGTTGTCTTCAGTTTGGAGATGTGCGGTATCATGTGGTCTCTCACAAAGTAGATGATGATCCTTCTAGCTGTTGCGTCATTCTTCTTCCACTAAGACTTCTCTGACGCATCAACAGATTTTGGCACAACCTCTTCCACAAACTTCATCAAATCACTCTCTTCCAGAGTGATGAGTAGCCTAGACTTCCAAGAGTGGAAGTTGGAGGCTCTATCAAGCTTATCTTCCACCGGAACACTTGTCACCATGGCTGCAGAAACCCTAGGACCGAAAATAATGCCAAAAATTCAAACTCCTTCGATCTGCAATCTGAGAGTTGCAAGAGATGGGATAGGGTAGGGTGCACTTGCTCTGATACCATGTTGAATATTATGCTTATTCAGATTTTATTAGCTTTCTTTAACATTCCACATTAGCAGTAGCGTAGATGAAGCCTAAACCATAACCAATAGTTGATGTAAATAACCAAGATCACAAGAAGAGAACCATGCACAAGATACAAAAAATTTGTCCTAGGAGACCCTTCTGCACAAGGGAAGAAAACCCAAAAACCTTTCACTAGAATAATTGTCCAAGAGAAGATCTAAGACCAAAGAAGAATAGCGCTAGTCTCCAAAGATAGCGCACTAGTCCAACAGAGCGAAAACAACCAAGAGAGAATGATCCAAAGTGATGATCTCCAAATGGGAGATAGCTCTCTATATATAGAAGTCCATCATGTGAACTATCACATCCAAGTGGTGCCACTCAATAGGGTCGACTGGGTCTTCTAGGTCTTCTGTGCAAGGCTTGGGCCTTCTTCCTTCTCGGACGTCATAGTGAAAGGTCTCCTCCATCTCGTCACACATGGCTACACCAAATGTGGACCTTCTCATCTCGTCTAGGGGCCACAACCCACTAGAGCACACTAGGTCAACCCAACTCAGTCCATCGATGTAATATCCCCCACCTCTTGATGAAGAGGATTGGAGGGACTTAGTAGTCTAGTCACCCCCACTAGACTATAGTCTCATGCAGCAGGGGGGAAAGTCAACCAGACTCAGCGTTATAATATTAAGTTGACTTGAAAAGGTAAAAAGTAACTCACTGAAGAATTAGAACACTTGAGGTTGAGTTAGGAGTTGAACCTAAGGGTTAACTAACTCAACAAAGAAATAGAATGGAGGTATAAAGGAAAGCCTAGGGCCCACCTCTCACTCATCTTGGATTATTATTGCAAATTGCTTTTGGGCTCTTGAGCACACAGTTTTGAGGGTTTTGAGAATACAAACCCTAGAGGACAATTCGGTGGTGAAAGATTCCACCTATCTTGTTCCAAGCTTGGTCTCGGGGATGAAATACTCCACCCACACCATTCTACAGCAACTACAGGTATCATCACTCATCCAGGACATCTGTAGGCCGTACCCTTAAGAGTTTTCAACAGGGGGGTGCACCATTCTTTGAAGGAAGTTTGATCCAAGAGATTGGCAGGGCTTTTGGACAATCTAGCACTTGGGTTTTTCTTGCAAGACCTTGATCATTAGTTCTAGTGTATTTTGAGAGAGTTATTCCTGCCAGATGATTTCCTAGAGCATTGGCACGACTTGGAGAGAAGGAGGGCGCTATTGAGATTCATATCTAGTCAGTTTGGAGGAGTAAAACTTTAGGTCTCTCCTTGAGACTTCACCAGGAGGTTTCCCTTGGCCTGATCTATCATCCTGGAGAGTTTCACAATGATTGGAGGTCTCCTTCAACAGGGCAGAAATATTAGGGTTTGACAGTATTCAGGAGGGCGCAGTTTTACTTGAGGATTCAGCATTTGGAGTAGCAGACTTGGACATTTTGGCTTGAGGCTTCAGGAGGGGTTTCTACTTGGCCTGATCTATCATTCTGCTAGGCCAAAATATTGGATCTTCACAGCTATTCAGAAGGGCGTACCTTCAGCCAGGGGGGTTTGGACTTGACCCTAGTTCTTCTTGTTTTGGTCTTCGTCTTGTATTCAGCCTTTGGAGGCTTGCATCTTCTTATCGAGAGCATTTTGTAGCAGCTCATATCTTGTCTATTGGATCCATCTGATGTTATTCCAAATCTACATCCTTATTGTATCAGGTTCTTGCTTATTATATCAATAAAGGTCAGATCTATGTTGTTTGGTTCCATATCTGGTGTTGCTTGTCATATCTTGTATTTCCACTGTTATATCTTCAGATCTATGCTTGTTAACTGAAACTATAAACCCTAAGACATAACTCAAGAAGTAAACCTGCAAGCAAACACACCACATCAGTTAAACAGTGAGTAGTTAGTGTTCCAAGCGAAAAAATTGGCTTGGGAACATTACAATCGAGGAATACGACCATAGTTTCCACAGGTCAACCCAACTCAGTCCATCGAGGTGTACGACCTGGTAAATATCCCAACCACATGGGCTACACCCCAAGGGTCACTGGCCACCAACCCAGTACGTCATCACAGGTCAACCCAGCTCAGTCCATCGAGGAGTACGACCTGGAGAATGTACCGACCACATGGGCTACACCCCAAGGGTCGTTGGGCACCAGCCCAGTACAACTTATTAGTCCATCGATAAGTATCATACTCAACTCAGCCCATCGAGGAGTATCCCTCACGGGTCAACTCAACTCAGTCCATCGAGGAGTACGACCTGGGGAATGTCTCACGAAGCTGCAATCATCAACATTTATGCATGCATGGAAATCCTCTACACATGCCACGTTGAAGATCCCAGAGTGCCCATCCTATTTCGTCGCTTTTTGAGTTATTTCTTGCATGATTTGAGGGCCGACCCACATGTGTGGGCATTATAACAATCGTGGGGATGGTTTTAGAGTTGATTTGGGAGAGGAACTTTTCTTGCCTTGTGGAGTATCTTTGCTTGAGATGAGGACTTGGTCATGCTTTGAAAAGCATCTTTTGAGGTCTTGTGAGCTTGATTAAGGGAGTCATCCACCTTTGAGGCTCGTCTTCACCCATTTCATGAGGATGTTCGATTTGTAGAAGCTAGATGATACTACGCTAGAAGCTAGGATGTTGGTATTTTTCTTGCATAGGATGATACTACACCATGTTTTGAGGACTTAACAACACATTTTCAAGGGAACATTGAGTTAATGAAGCAAGACACCCTCCTTCTTTGTGGGACATCCCCCTCTCATGAGGGTTTTATGTACAAGTGGCATCATTGGATTATGTTTAGACTTAGTCTCCTTGTTTGTGTGGATGACAAGTCTTCTTTAGTAATTCTCCTAGCCTAATTTTAGGTAGAAAGAATTAATAAAGAAAGAGAAGGATGTAGAAGCCTCCTCTATAAATAGAGGCTCTCCTCTCGTTCCAAATTGTTGTGAATTGTTGGATATCATTTTTTAATACAATTAATAGAAGATCTACCTTTTGAGGTTTTAGTGTCAATTCTTGGAGCTTTCTCTTTCTTGCTTATTTTCTTGGTGCATCAAATATAAGTGTGAATGCTACAAGGCTTCTACTAGCTAGCAAGATCGATCCATTTGAGGAGTTAGTTAACTACTTGGAAGGAGGACATCTAGGGTTTATTCTCTTACATCTTCCTTTGCTTGGTTTGGTAAGTGCTCAATCTCTTAACTTGTCTTTCCTTTCGTTCCTTGACAAGGGTTTTAGGTATTTTTATTCAACCCACAATTGATCTTGTTGGTGAAGGTTCTTTCCTTCGAGGAAACAAGTTTTGTAGGGACTTGGTCTTCATACCTTGTCTTGATTAGATAAGGAATTGATTTACCCTAGGGTTCTAATCTCTTACCCTAATCTTTAACATAGGAATAACTAATTATTAGAGGGGCATACTTCTTGACCCCATAAGCCCTAATTGGATAAAA
>SNQJ01S0024800.1:50926-75971 GCA_010110895.2 Picea sitchensis | reverse complement strand
AGAGATAAGCTGCCACCATTCTAGCGAGTCTTTCACTCTGTATTTTTACAGTCTCTATACATTTCTTTCATTAATAGAAATCGTGTATTACTGTATCTCTGTGTTTATGGTTGCATCTCTGATATATTTTTGTTATATTACTGAATATACGCGATATCTCTGTGCATTTCTTTATTATATCTCCGCTCTCATTTCGTGTCGAAAATAATCCGGATCACAAACATAAATAAAATAACAATACTAATGCAATATGCCCCAATTAAAGGGCAATGTGCCACTATTTAGGGCTTAACATGTCCATCCTCTTCAGACAATTGTTGTCTGCAACGCTTAAGTAATTATGGATGCTTCTATATAAAAGACTCATCTTCCCAAGTGGAATCTTCAGCAGGTAGTTTCCTCCACTTTATGAGATACTCTGAAATGGATCTATTCCTCAGCTGGTGAATTCTTGTGTCAATGATAGCTTCATGCTCCAATATAATTTTTCCTTCATCGTCAAGTTCTGGCAATATATTTTGAACTGGGATCTTGTCATCTATAACCTTCTTTAAGCACGAAACATGGAAAACCGGGTGTACTCGCGAAGATGTAGGCAACTCCAATTTGTATGCCATAGTACCAATCTTTTGTAACACCTTATAAGAGCCATAGTATTTTGGTGATAATTTATTATCCTTCTTAGCTTGCTCGAGGGACATCTGTTTGTATGGTTGTAGTCTTAGAAAAACCCAATCCCCTACTTCAAAACTTCTTTCACTACGATGATGATCTACTTGTTGTTTCATGCGATTCTCTCCCATTGTCAGGTTCTCCTTTAAGATTTGGAGAACTTGTTGTTGATGGTCAATGTGATATTCCACTGCTTGAACCTTAGATTTTTATTTTAGAGAATAAGTGATGGAAGGTGGATGATATCCATAGAGTGCCATAAATGGTGTCATTTTTTTTGCAGTATGAAAGGAAGTGTTGTACCACCATTCTACCAAGGGTAACCACTTGAACCATTGTGTTTGTTTATCACAGACAAAGCAATGAAGGTATCCTTCTAGATAGTTGTTCACTATCTCAGTTTGTCCATCAGATTGAGGATGATAAGATGAGCTATGAGCCAATTGAGTACCAAAACAAGAAAATAATTATGTCTAAAAATGTCCAGTGAAATGTCGAGTGAAGATGGGATCTTTGTCATTTACAATAATATTTGGGCTTCCATGTAGCTTTTGAACCGTCTCCATGAACGGGGTGGAAATTGTACTAGCTTTGAAAGGATGAGGGAGTGCACAAAATTGTGCGCACTTGGTCAGTCTATCAACAATCACCATGATGAGACTCTTTCCTTCAGACTTTGGAAACCTCCTCCCAATGCTGACTCGAGATGTCTAATGGTTGTAAAAGACCCGGGGTCTTAATTATTTACACCTTATTTTGTTGGCAAACCAAACATTATGCCACAAACCTTTGAACATTAGTTTTAAGACCATCCCAAAAAAATTCCTTCCTGAACCTATGGTAGGTTTTCAAAAATCCAAAGTGCCCTCCTACCGGAGAGGTGTGCAATTCCAAGAGTACCTTTTGTTTGAGTTGGGAGTTCTTACATAAATATAAGTGATCCGTGTACCATAGTGAATCATTTTTCCATGTAAATGTATCTGATGCACTGAAATCCTGTTGCAACCTTTGAATAAGAGTCCACACGTTTTCATCACTCTTCCATTCATCCCTCACTTCTATTATCCAATCGGGTTGGATGATCGAGATAGCACAGAGANAAAGGTGTTGCTATTCTTCCATAGTTCCAAACAAACTCGCAGTAGTAACCTGTCAAACCCAAAAATCCTCTAAGATTCTTCAATGTTTTGGGAATCGGCCAGTCCATCATGGCCTTAATCTTATTAGGGTCTACCTTGACACATTCACGAGATACAATATGACCCAAATACTCTACCTCCTTCACCCCAAAGAACATTTGGATGGTTTGGCATATAGTTGTTGCTCCTTTAGTAGTTGTAGCACCTTGTCAACATGTTGAACATGATCCTCCCAAGACTTGCTATAAATTAGTATATCATCAAAAAATACTGACACAAATTTTTGAAGGAAGGGATTGAAAATGGAATTCATCAACCCTTGGAATGTAGAAGGCCTTCATGAGTTCAGAATGTTGTTTTTGGGATATCTGCTTCCTTCATTCTAATATGATGATACCCTAAACGAAGATCCAACTTTGTGAAGTAGATTTCTCCATGTAGTTCATCTAACAATTCATCAATGACCCAAATGGGAAACTTATATTTAATAGTGATCTTGTTGAGCTCTCTATAATATAGACACATATTCCATGAGACCTCTTTCTTGAGTACCATTACCATCGGTGTAAAGTAAGAACTTTGGCTAGATCTAATAATTCCAACTTCTAACATTTCTTCAACCATATGCTCAATTTCACTCTTTTGGGCATAAGGGTATCTGTAAGGCCTGATGTTGGGAGGAACACTCCCATAAATTAGGTGAATAACATGAACATGATTTCGAGTGGGTAGAAGACCTCTAGGAATATCTTCAAATACTTTGGAATGTTTATCAATGATCCCTTGGATATCTAGGGGAATATATGACTTATATGTTTGAACATCTAGTGAGCATATTTGTACAATTACACCCTGATTCCCATTTTTCAATAATTTTGTCATGCCATTAGAGCTTATCCCCTTACTGGGTTTTCCTGTGATACCGCTTAACTCAATTTCCTTTCCTTCCAATGAAAATTTCATGAAAAGTTCTTGAAAATTAAAAGCCATTGTTCCTAATGATTGTAACCATTGGACTCCTAGTACAATATCAACACCACCCATGAGTATATAAATCATTGAACTTGTTGGAACACATACAATTCTAAATTTTGAGCTTTATATTCCTCATCTCATGAAAATATATTTTTCCCAAAGGAAATGGTAATTCAGAAAGTGACTTTCGATTTTTAATTCAATTCCACTATTGGTTAGCTAGAAATAAGGTGCATGCAATATCTACCGTTGACGAGTTTTCCCTTTTTTGATTGAACGACCATAATACCTTCTAAGTTTTGGAGCCGCCTAAATTTAAAAGAGTCAAATCACTAAAAGTCGCTTTGGAGCTTCGCGCTTCGGGCAATTCTATAAGTCTTAATGATAAAAGCTTTGAACTCCGAAGCTCAAAGATATCTACTCTTTAATTTTCCTAAATCGTTTTAAAGACACGAGCCATAATACACATGTATCTTTGAGTCTTCCATGAGTTAACGTGTGGCACCTCCCTTTCCTAGACATGTTATCTAAAATGACGTCATCCATAACACGTCGATACGGGAGATGATCCTTCGGGAGTTTAACAAGGAATGAAGGCACAAATCACCGAAATATCAAAATGTCGAGGTATTAAATGTTAATTAATCAAGTTAATCGTGATCAAGAGATAATTAATGACTTTGCACTTCGGAGTTCAGACGCTTGCACTTTATCATATTCTAAAATCTCCAAAGTTTGAATTCCCGAAATTCTTAAAGTTAAATATGATTAATTAAGACTTTTACTAGATAATTAATCACTTCGCAGTTTCGGGTTTTGGGAATTTCCTCTCGAGCTATATTTAAATTTCTCGAAGTCCGAACTCTCGAAACGCTCGAAATTGACACACCTTTTTAAAACATGATTAATTAAGAGTTTAAAAGCGATTATCTAGGGATTAACCTTCACAGATTCGAGATTTAAATAATTCTCACTCTGTTGCATTTAAAACTCTCGAACACGAACCACTGAATGTTAATGGCATTTATGACTAGTCAAGGGAAAAGATTTTAACATAGATCGTGGATCGTCAGGTAGACTTTTCCATTAAAGTTAATAAATTTTCCATTAGTGAAGCTATACTAGAATCAATGCATCTGATTTGAATAAAAACACTTCGATTTTGAATTCATTCTCACTGTCCACAAATTAGCAAGTTTTATCTGATTAAGAAGCTCACGCAATTCCTCTGCAACAGGTAACCTCATTTTGTTCTCTTGATATTATGGCACCATGGAAAATGATGAAGAAGCCTGATACGGCGGGCGAGGTTTCAAACCCAAATGCAGATATTTTATCAGACACAACGCCTCAAGCCATAGACACTGTTAAAACTTGGACACAGGTTTTTTAAAATTTTGGAACAGGAAATCATAAACTGTCCAAAGGATTCTGGTGATGAAGTAGATGAATATTTTATGGCCAAATTTAGACATGTAGCCCAGTCAGAGCTACACAAGATAGCTGCACAAGACAGACTTATGTTGTATAACGACATGATAAGTTGGGCCTTGGAAAACATCGACGTCCAGACCAGGAGCATTGTCAACCATCAGAAGGTTGTCATTGGTTCTTTCTGACCATAACACCTCCAAGTAGTGTATAAGTTATCTCCCAATCCTAAATATACTTACAATGTTGCATTTATTCCGGAGTTTGAGGAAAGGGAATGCTTCCAATATGACAGGAGTTGTCCCGATATGATCCGGTCCTGGTGGGGACACCCAGAGAAGTTCAAGGTCGACGCTCATGGTATGTATGCCACAACATCATTGGACACTCACATGATTTACGTAGCCATGATGCTCTGTAGTTTGTTCGGGAAAAAGAGTCCTACTCATTTCCCGGTGGAATGGGTATCTATCATGCATGAGGTGGCCAAGGGTTACACTTTTAATTGGGCCAAAATGTTGTCAGACAACTTGGCCAAAGGAATTACTGAATATAAAATGGTGAAATCAAAGGGGCAGCCCGCCCCTTTCTATATGTCTGCGTATGTCATGGATGACATCTGTTTCATGACACCTTTCCCATTGATGTATTGGAGATGGACCCAGACCAGTGCAGAGCCCATTCACTTCTACCATTCCAAGTTGTGGGAGGAAAAAGCCAAGGATTTCTTTTACAAAATCTGTCACAATGTAGTGGTTCCCGTTCATATAGCCATGTATGGTCACCCACCTCCTCTAATTTCAGACAGGATTATGGGAAATTTGGGTAAATTAGTAGATTGGTTTATTGAAGAGAACTTCTCTTATATTAGGGTTTTTGGATGCTCGGTTCCTCCCCATGCTCTCCCATGATTTTTACCAGACTGACTGGTATGCAACAAAGTAGCCTACTAGACAGTAACGAGAGGCTTCAACAAGGAGCTAAAGGTAGCACAAAAGAAGGTATGGTCAACTTTCCCTATCTAGGTTAGCATGTTTTCATTACTGGATTTTAGTCACTCCAAAGTGGAGGTTGTAACTCTTAATGATGTCAAGTTGGTTGACATCGAATTCAAAAGACACGACCCACACAAAATTGTAGAAAACCACCTGGCCCAATTCAACATGAAAATATATGTACACGAAAGCTCCCCGTATGACAAAATATCCACGGGATTTAAGTCTTATGAGGAGGTACAGGACCCGTTCCAAACCTTTCCCCCAGATCAACAAGCTAGTTTTATCATCTTTCAAAAGCACAGATGGAATAGCCTACCTAAGATACTACAAGGAGAACAAATAAGCACTCCCCTTTCTCAGGAAGTCAAGTCAACAGGTTCTGAAGCCAGTCATTCTGGTAAGATTAAAGTCGAGGAAACCCTAAAGGGCTCAGAGGTATTGACACAGAAATTAGAAGCATCATGGTCAAGTCGGGTACGCCCCCAAGAAAAATCCCAATTCGAGGCTTTCCTGGAGCAGTGACAAAATGTGCCTCCTACATCACCAACTACCCCTTCTGTCACCTCAAATACAACAAAACAACAACAATCTACAAAGATTAGCTCTCCCAATACATCACTGACACCTTTGCAATCCAGCTTCGGGACTCCTCATCCCGAAATTGTTTTCATGAATGATCTTACCCCCATCTCACTCGAAGAGATGCCACCTTTGGATTTCTTCTTTAGTAAGAAAAGGAAGGCCATCTTGAAAAGAGAATCACACCAGAAAGATGGAGTGATAACTAAAAGGCAGAGGATGTTGTATGACAGGAATGATCGAGATGATATGGAATTCGCGAAAGAAGTTGCAGGTTCATTGGGTGCTTTTGCCACTGCAAATCAATGGTTTGTGGAGAATCTGGCCGAGCAACCACAACATAAAAGCTTATTGGTGGGGCAGTTGCAAGATCAAATAATGGCCATGGAACAGACTGTAAGGAACAAGATGAGCCAAGACGTTGAGCAAATTCAAGCTCATGACCAACAACAAATCCAACAGTTGGGGGCTAACCTCGAGGAGCTCCATCGAAATTCACAGGCCAACCAAGGATTAGTCACTCAACGTGATGAATTGATAGGTCAATTGCAAGCCAGATTAGCCCTGATTGAAGGTACCTCAGTAGATATCTCAGCCTTCCAAACTCAAGCACTAGAAATAAATGAAAATATGGAAATGGCCCAGCAGGATCTGATTATGAAGGTTGATGCTATCCAGAAGTGTTACCAGGCAGTAGAACTTGCTCTGAAGGATATTTATATTAAAGAAAGAGAAGCTCGCTCAGCCCGAGCTAGGTTTCAAGAAGCCATCATATTGGCACATAAAGATAATGCCCTTGATTTTCCTCTACTCTCTCCTTCTAAGCAATTACGAGGTGATATGGCCTTAAAGGTGTGGGAAACGAATTTGGTAGAGAGCAAGAGATTAGCCTAGGAGGTAAAGGACGCTTTCCAAGAAGCGTTATAATCATTAGAAAAAAAACTAATTGATTTTTAGGGAAGCAATATTGTTGAGGACCTAGGGAAAATCAATATTGAAATGAACCAACATAATTCTAGAAAGGGAAAAGAAGAAACTCTGGAAGCCATTTAGGAAATGAGCCAGATTGATCTTCTTAAGATTACTATATGGCTAGTGAACCCAAGTTCACAGTTCTAGGTCTTAGCTCAAGAAGTGAAAAGAATCCAAGAAAGGTTGCCTCAGGTAGAGATGAAGTTATTCAGTATCGAGGTAAACAAAACAATTGAGCCCTCAAGGTTGGTGGTGGAATTATTAGATAGATGCAACCGATGCATTGAACATGGAAAAGCAAGCACAGTTGGGAGCAGGTAAGAAAATGTCATTACATTGTTGAACATAGTTGGAGGGACAGATGGCAACGAAACTAAAACGACCAGGACAATATGTCGAATTAGTAAGAAGACCAGACGACAACTGTGTCCAGTCTAAAGGACTAAGGGAAAGAGGCGTGTTTGCCCAGTAGATGAAGAGACAGAGGAGAACGCCAGCATGACTTATCTGATTCTACATACATTTGTATTATTCAAGTGTATGCTATTTTTGTAAGAAGTCCAACCATTTTGAGTTGTGATGATTTTTGTATAAATACATAGATTCAAGATTGATTCAAGGCTGCTTCTTGCCAGACGTAATAGAGAAAACTCTCCTTTTTTAGTATTAATACAAGTGTAGACAGAGATTCCAAATTATGTTCCGTTTGAGTTATGTGCTTCTTCTGTATTTCCATATCTCCAAATTTTCTTATGTAATTCCTTAATAAGCGATTGATTGCAATTTAGTATCACAACTACTGTAATCACATTAAATCTACAATTCGTTAAGTAAGTAGTTTTTCCTCTGTATTTACTGTAAGTAATACAAGACCTGCAAGCTATTTGAATTACTGTATCTCATATCCTGTTCAAGGCTGCACTCTTCACTTTCTTCTATTGCAAACAAGGTGAGACTCATATTCCATTGATGCCTATCTTTGTTTAACGGTTTTGTAAGTTTCTCCCACACCATTTGATATTAAAATTGTGGCTCAGACAATGAAATACGACCTCTGTACTGTCCTATTATTAATTTCATTGAAGGAACTTTTCTTATATAACTAAAGGTAGAAAAAGCACTCTTAAAAAACAGTCTCTTTAAAGTTTCTTGATGTCGGACATTACTCTTTGAGCCTTAAGTTTAATCTCAGGAACAATAGGACTATTCATTACATATTCCCCCATAGTAAGATTGATCTTATGGCATTTTCCCGAGAAATTGATAGTTCCTCCATTTGCAATCATTACTTGAAACTTTAGCGCTGGATATATAAAGAAATTGAGAGCTTTGGCTAATTTATAGTGAATGAAATTATGAGTACTACCATAATCAATTAGGACTATTACCTTTTTCTTTTTGATATATCCTTTGATCTTGAGGGTTTGAGAAGTGTTAATTCCAGCCAATGCATTACATGATATCGTGGTAGTCAACTCTTTTGAAGAAATCTCTTCTGTGTTTTCATCTTGAGATGGTTCTTGTTGTTGTTCTTCTTCTTCTTCCTCTTCACAATCTATGTAGGATATTTTTTTCTCACCACACTTATGTCCCGTACTGTACTTGTTGTCACAATTAAAGCATGAAGCTTTTGCTTTTCTTTCCTCCAATTGTTGCGATGTCAACCTTGTAGGTTGCGGTGTTTTAGAAGAAGGAACATTATTCTCTCGATAGATGTTAGGAGTGGTCCTTCTAGTATCCATAGCCATATTTTTACTTTCAACATTTCTCGCCACCATGAACGCATTCTCCAATGAATTCGATTCCCAAAGGTGAACCTCTTGTTGAATGTTATCCTTTAAAGTTCCTATGAATACATCAATCAAGTGCTCATCTAGAATATTCGTTACCTTTATATTCAATCTTTGGAAGTTCTCAATGTGCTCTGCAACTGAACCCTTTTGCTTGAGAATTGTCAATTGGCTAAAGAAGGTATTGGTCCTTGTATCCTCATAGTGTGTTATCATTTCTTCTGTGAAAAATGTCCATGTGACAAGTGATTTGGGAGAACAAAGCCATCGATACCACACAAATTGATTGGCTTCTAAATATAAAGAAGCAATTCGTACTTTTTGTGTGTTTGGCACACCATGTAGATCAAATAATTGCTCGATCTGAAGTATCCATGTGATTGGATCCCTTCCATCAAAATTCCTCATATTGCTCTTAGGAAAGTGGTTGGTCTTCAACCCAAAGTTGGAGTTTCTCCATTATTTATTTGTCTTCCTTATGTCCTCGTCGTGAATGTCATGGGATACATTTTCACTTTTAGGTGGCCTCTCTATAAGTAAATTTTTCAATCCTTCCATGATCTCCCTTTTTAAACCGTCCATCTTAGTATCCATTATTCCCTCCAACTTAGCTTCAGTCGAATAAATCATCCTTTATAGTTCATCTTTTGTTAATGTCTTCTTTTGTAAAACATTTATGTTCCTATGCATTTCTTCACCTTCATCAAGAGTCCAAGTAGGACTATCTGAAGGTTTATTTGGTGTAGGAGTTCCCATTTTTGGTGGCATGTTGGCCACGTATCACTTTTAAACCTTGATTTCGAGGTGGTTCTGCTAAATGACCTTTCTTCTGCTCTATCTCCAAAATTTCACCCCTTCTGGGTATGAAAAATTCGTTATGTAGTTCTTTGATATGTCTTCTATACAATGCTACATGTCTGATAAAAGTATGATGTGCCAAGTGGAAGTTATGGTAACTTCTCCACACCTAGCGTACTTGTAAAGCATGTCAAGAGCACAATATATGATATTTGATTTTGAAACTTGCACTAGAAATACTACAAACTGTACACTATCCAATGCAACTAGTCTCACTTAATTTGAATACTCACTGAAGAAGATATCATTGTTTTACCCAGAACACTTGTTTGAGATTAATTAATATGACTAATCAACTACCCTATCTTACACTGGGTGTATCTACAAAAGTAGGATGACCCAGAAGCTGATTTTTTTTATCACAGATACCTTGATAATTTCTCTAAATAGCCTCCAGGTTTCAGGGTCTGAAACATCACACACAAAAAAATTATAGAAAAAAATCCGCGATGACTAAATTCAGGATGATTTTGGAACCCTATCTTACACAGGCTATATCTCCGAAAGTATAAGCCTAAGGAGATGAAACTGTAACCCCGTGTACCTTGATCCATCTATTAAATATCCCCAAAGGGGTTCCTTCTGAAACATTGTAGAAAACAAGTTATAGTGAAAATTACAAGGTGTCTCAAATGCAACAGCAAAACCCTAAGACCTTGACCTTTGATACCAAATATCAAAACAGCATAAAAACATCAGAATACGTAATCAATGCCTTGACAAAGAGAGAATTTCAGATAGTAAGGCTCTTCAAGGGGGAAACCTGCTTATACAGCACAAAAATTTACCAATACAAGACGATTCCAAATGAAAAGGTCTCCTTGGTATATATACGAGACTAGGAGGTACAATTACAACTAATGTACCCAAGCCGACATAAATAAAATAACAATACTAATGTAATATGCCCCAATTAAGGGGTAATGTGCCACTATTTAGGGCTAAACAACTTAAGGTTATTGCTACTTCATGTGGGGTTTGGATTGCCCATTGTAAAATGGACAATGGGTTGTGTGATTTCCTCCTCTTTTGCAATTCTAATTAAATGCTATGGATCTAGTTTTTTTTATCCCATCCAGAGGGCTGAACCAAGGATTCCCATTGTCTCCCTAGTTGTTCCTCCTAATTGCAAAGGGACTTATTCGAGCAATCACTGATGCAAGGCAATCAAATAGAGTTCAGGGAGTTTGGATAAGGATATATGTACATCTAATGCATCTTTTATTTGTTGATGATGTGCTAATATCATGTTTTTGCTCAGAGGTTGAAGGCAAGATTTAGAAGAGAATCTTAGATACTTTTTGTGGATCTATGGGCATGGTGGTCAATATGATGAAGTCGACTATCTATTTCCCACCAATGGAGGATGCTTTGTGACATTGGATGGATGACCTTCTTTCCTTCCCATATTTCGATTTAGATGATGTGTTTAAATACCTTGGGTTCATATTAAATCCAAATAAATATGGAGTAGCCAACTGGAAATGGATACTATAAAAAATGGATAAAATGATTAATTTTTTGTGTAACCATTGGATCTCGAGAGGTGGTAGGTTGATGCTCATAAAATTAGTTCTTGAAGCAATTCACATTTTTTTTACGTCTATTGGAACAAATTCCTAAAGGGATTCTAAATAAGATTCGTAAACTCTATTTCAGTTATCTATGGAGAGGCAGTACTAAGTATATGGGGTTGCATCTAGTAAACTAGAAACAAGTGGCCCCACCCAAGAGTCAAGGAGGGTGGGACTGAAGAATATTTTATTGTTTGGCAAGGCACTAGCAGCAAATACACTGTGGGTTTTCCTCTCTAGTGATAGTTTATGCAGAAAGATACTTTTTTCCAAGTACATTTCTCCATGTTCTATCCTAGATTGGATTAGAAGACGTCATAAGAACACCATGAATTCTTCCAACCAATGGAATGCCCTCACCCTTTCTTTCCACGTTGTGGGTAACTTCTTGGCATGGAGAGTGGACTCGGGTTCACAAGTTTGCATAGGTGTTAATGCGATTGCAGGTTGTGGTCAAAGCATTCTCCCCACAAAAAGCACTAATCCATTATTTAGAGGAGTTAGAAAGGTGCACCTTGAATAGGATTGGTGATCCTCACAACACAACATTGTTGAGGAAAAGGTGGCTTCAAGCACATGAGATAGGATTGAATGTGGCATGGCATAAGCACTAACACTTGTACACCTAGGAATTATCCAGAGCATGTATCGGGCTTCAAGATGCAGAAAACGAGCCGGTTTGGTCTTACAATAACATTGGTAGTCACTACACAACAAAACTAGGATACAAGGCACTTAAATAGGTTGGGCCAAAGGCTAATCCTCGGTGGTATCAGAAAATATCGAAGACTAAAGCATCGTCTAAAAGTGTACTCTCCTTTTGGCTCGTGCTAAGAGGTAGAGTGCTCACTTAGGATAGACTCCAAAGAATAAACAAGTTGGGGCCTTGATTCTGTTATTTATGCCGAAGTGATGCCGAGATAATTGCACACCTCTTCTTGGACTGCACATTCATAAAACAAGTATGGAAACACATTGAGACTCAACTGGATGTGCCTCAATGTTAAATTATCCATAGTGGAATGTTAGAGGGAATTTTTTATTTCTAGTCACCTTAAAAAGTTTAGAGCCCTCCTCGTCTTGGTCACTTAGGGAATATTGTTGGATCGCAATTCAAACTTGTTTGAGGATAGGTATACACTCGGTGACAAAGTATCTCTTCGAGTTTTGGCACTATTTACCTTGTATCAACCCACTATGAGGTAGAAAATAGTTTGATTAATTGGCGAGATGAATATAAACAAAGAAATGGCATGGGGCTTCTTTGACGTTTCATGTCAGGGCTCTGTCCCTATCTGTGGCCTTGACTTTATTCTCTATATGTTTGATACGCATTTCTTTACTTGCGAAGCTAACTTGGGGCAGAGAACCAACAATAAAGGTGAATTTACAACACTATTTGCTCTACTAAAATGTGTTGTTGAATTGAATATCCACCAACTTCAAGTGTTCGATGACTCGAAATTGGTGATTAACTGGATGAGAAATAGGCTTTGGGTTTATAAATTGAGTCTTCTACAACTTGCACAACATTTGAGAGCCATCATTGAATATTTTTCAAGGGGTTACATTCGCACATGTTTATCGTGAGCTAAATTCTCAAGTTGATTCACTTTCAAAAGAGGCTCTTTTGCTTCCCAAGAACTCTTACATTCTCCGAGAACATAATGATGCACAACTAGGGGCTCGTATGGAGTGCAATTTCATTGATCCATAATACTTTTCCTTGATTAATTATGACAAAGTTATTGTGTTGAGTGCATTTTCATTGATCCATAAGACTTTTCCTTGATTAATTATGAGAAAGTTATGTATGGAGATTCTAGTTTTTTCACAATGCGCTACTAGTGACTGTTTTTTTTTTCTTATGTCTCTGATAAAGGAACTCTAAGCCTAGAAACAAGATGAAAGGTTAATATTTTTTGTAAATCTGGATATACTTATTTGTATGGATGTGTCTGGCGCCTAAGGAATGTACTTTAAATTTTCTACTAAAATAGTAAGTACGATATTTTTTCCTTGAAAAACATTATTATTATTATATATTTTTGTGCAAGCTCTAACAATTAAGAGCCTTTGGACGATGTTTCATAATGAGAGGTTGTGGGGAAGAGTTATGAAGGAAAAATATTTTGATTATGAAATTGTTGAGAACTAGATTGAATGAGAAAGAAAGTCATTCAATTGAGCTTTGATGATTTGGAAAGCATTGGTAAAAGATTTTCCTCTGATTGATAATTGGCTAGCATGGAACATGGGCAAAGGGAACATGTTCAAGATTATAGAAAACCCATGGGTGAGGTGTCTTGCAAACTTCAGGTTCTCTAAGACTTTGTTGGTGTCACTCCATAATCAAAATAGTTCCAAGATAGCATATGTACGTACCCCAAACTGAGGGGATGGTAATTTGGGTTTGGGAACTAGAATTTTGTAGTTGGGTTGTTTGGTTAATGTATTAGATCCTAGTTTTTTACCTAGAGAAATGTCCTATGACGACTTAGCAGATTATTCGAAGGAAAACCTTATCGAGACAAAGATCTTTCCAGTTTGACATGCCATAAATTTTTACTATGAATCTCAAGAGGTACATGGCCCTTCTACTGTTGTGGATGGTGTGGATCGTGTGTTGGGGAAACAGTTCGATATCAAAGGTGAAGTAGGCCTGAATAAGACAAGTATTTTGAACAGGACAAGTATTCTGATTCGATATGTTGAGGGTATTAAAAGTACTTTAACTTTTCCAGCTTGGAAAGAGGGCTCTAATAATGGTACAATGTATGAACTCATTTCTCGGGTGCTTTCTCCTTTGTTTTCTCAGTCAGTATTGTTATCGCGGGATTTGTACTTATGCAAAGCCCAACACAAGTCCCCCAAATCTGCATAAATATGGAAAATCCTACCACTGTCCCTCATTTTAGTGATGGAGGAAATCCACCAGAGGGGAGGCTTCCCCGGTGACCTCAAGGGATCAAAGTAGCAAGTAGAGTATCCAAGCCTACCGCCCCCTCTCTTGATCACCTAAAGATTAGTCTAGGTCAAGGGAAACTTAGAGGTATAAGGATGTTTGAGAGCTTTCCTGGAACAAGAACAATTTATAGCATATATGTGATGATTTCCAAGTACAAACATGCAATTAATACCTCATAAGACACTAAACAATGAAAATTGCAATGGTTGGTGCAAATTTTGCAGCAATACATGAGTCTTATAACATCAATATAAATTTGTAATGACAACAATAAAAAGAGCTTAGAATTTCAACAATTGACCAAGCAAATTAAGCATGTATCACATGGAACATTATCCAATTGCTTAAGAGAAAATATGAGCAAGTTAAACCACCTTTACAAGAGTGTATGCAGCAGATAAGAGCGTATTAAGATGGTTGTAGCAAAATTTTCCAACGATAGCAAGTCTAATAGAGAGTTAGTGAGTGTTGGTGTTAGCAAAATTAGTAGAAAGCTCGAGAGAATTGAAAGAGAGTGTTTGTTCATCAATTTCACCAATAGAGAGCTATAGATTAGTGCCTTTGAGGGCTACAAAGTCTTTATAACAACAATACACAATAATGCTTTAAGATTGAGATAGCATACATTAAGAGGTTGAGATTAAACTCCAAGGTGCTAGCACATCAGGGCATCAAGGTTTAATCCTTAAACCTTAGGATTGCTAGAGTGCAAGCACTTTAGGGCTCTAAAAACCTTTTCTCCCATCTTAAGACTTCAACTAAGTCAAGAAATCAAGTGTTTAGGGCTAAAATCCTAAAGTGGTAGCACTTTAGGGCTTTAGGATTCTAACCCTAGCATGGATTCCTTTAGAAATTTTGGATAAAACTAACCTTGTGAGAGGAGTGAGCACTTATGCTCCTCTCTTAGGGTTTCACCAAGCAAGATGTCTAACATGAAAAAGAGAAATTACCATGAACATTGATAACAAATTGATACCATGAAGTTCACCAAGATAACATGACCTAAAACCCTAATTGCAAAAATTTCGTCCAAAAATCAACAAAAGCATCCACAAATTGATCGTCCAAGCAAGTCGCATAAGTGTAGAAGAGAGAGATAGCCAAGAAGGGTGAAAATTTTAGACTTGTTCTCACAAATGGTGAGTGATGACTGACAATAAAATGAAATGAGATGGTACTCTATTTATATGAGGCCATCTAAACCAATTTTTCCACATAAAATTGTCAATTACAAATTAGAAGAGGGTCAACACCCTTTATTTTCCCTTACATTATGCAAAAATGAAAAATACATGAAATAAAACCCTAAAGAGGGTGACGTAGGGATAGAGAATGTGATGTCCATCGTCAATGAGTGGAAACTTGGGCCTCCAAAGGCCATGTGTCATGATCATGTGTGCAAACGTCCTATGCCATGAGCCTCCACCTATCAAACCACCTTCAAAATCCATCATCCATCAAACCCTGGCCTCCAAGATGACGTCAAGGGCTAGAGGGTGATGTCCTAGGCCTTCAAAGGAAACATTCAAGTGTAGAGAGTGACATCATGTGTGGCTCATCATCCTTCGTTGGGAAAGGTCTTGCAAAGACAAACACCTATGCCATCCAAGAGTCCACGAGTCATATGAATCATGTAAAGTAAGCCACATTTAATACAAAAACCACCCAAACAAGTGCATTAAATCCCCGTTTTCAAATTAAACAAATGCTCAAAGACCTTATAAAATTTGCCAAATTTAGGTATGGGAGGGGTATCATGGTACCCTATTGGGTAGGCCAAACCCCAATTCAAGGAATGTTTTCCAAGAAGACCCTATATAGACCATGTAATGAGTATGAGGTGGATTGTGGAAGGACTATTGCACATAGCATTCTTGACATATTAAGGGTTCATATTGTCTCATTTATGGGTGCCTTTATGGAGGGTGTGCTACATCCTTGAGTTTCCCTTTGTTTATAATGCAACCTTTTTCCAAGCCCTTTATTTGCCTTTTTATTAAGTACGAACATTGAGTGCTATGTGTTGCAAAAAAAAAGAGCATCGCAATGCCACTTGAAGTTAGAACACATTGAGTGCTATATGCATTGGAAATTAAAGAACACCACAATGCATTCCCCCATCAAGCATGACATTTTTTGTTTATTTTTTAAGAAGTGATTTATTCATTCAAAGAAGCGTTTCATGGTTCTCGGAACTTTAGGGTGAGCATTTATGTATGATGTTAGCTACAACACCTCTGGGCCTCGACCCCTTCTTCCATGAAATGAGGTACAAACCCTTCTTAGGGTCAATGCACCCAAAACCCAAAAGATGAGGAAGCAGAGGGGAAGAAGTGTGGAAAGTGGTAAGCATGAATGAGGAATGGTACAATGAAATTTTAGGGAAACTCCACGGTAACAACCCCTTTCCTGAGGGTGACCAACTTACTAGGATGCCATGTCAACCACCAAGGTGAAATTAGGCAAAAGATATAATTTCCAAGCAAACGTTCCATAATCAAGAAAGGACTCTTTGCAACATGCTTAAATGATTCAAATATTAAAGTGACACTTACAATGCAACTGGACTTGTTACCTCATGAAGCTAGAACTGTTGTCTCATGTGATCTAGGCCAGTGTTATGGACGTTGCTCTACTGCAAATGATGATGATGGTGAACTGTGGTGATGAATAGGGCCTATGTGGGTTGTGCTATTCATCTGACTCTCGACACTCCACGTCTACTAACTGTGGGCCTCAAGACATTATCTCCTTGGTTACCCCTAGGTTGGTGGGGTAACAAGTATCTTTTGTGAAAGATTAGGGTTTGGCTAGGTCTTTTATGTTCTTCGGTTAGTTCTTTGGCACCATTGGTTGGGGAGGAAATCTTGGAGCATAGGGTTTTCCCTAAGGGTTTAATGGAGCCTACTTATAAGTAATTTGAGGGTTGGTTTTAGGCAAAACATTCCCCAAAGGTTGATGATATTGAGGGCAGTTGTAAGCATTGTGTTGAGGAGTCAAGATTGAGGAGGAATAGAATATTTGTGATGAAAAAATGGAGTATTATTCATTTTGTTTTAAATTGTTAGGGCATCAGGTGGTGGATATGGCATCTTAGGTTCTAGTGGGTTATTTATGGGCTAGAAGGATGTGTGATAAGACTCTTATGGATTGGAACAGTCTTTACTGGAAGCTAATATTATAATGTTGCCCACGGTTCTATATGCTAGCTAGGGGTTGGATGAAATTCATGCTTAAGGTTGCAAGGGATATGATGAAAATTATGGGGAAATTTTGGCAGTGGGATTCAAATACATTCATTATGAAAAGACGGTCAACTTTTTTGGGTGCAAAATTGGAGAAGTCATTAATAGTACCAATGTAGGTGGGGTATTTGAATGCATCAGGTGGTGGATATGGCATCTTAGGTTCTAGTGGGTTATTTATGGGCTAGAAGGATGTGTGATAAGACTCTTATGGATTGGAACAGTCTTTACTGGAAGCTAATATTATAATGTTGCCCACGGTTCTATATGCTAGCTAGGGGTTGGATGAAATTCATGCTTAAGGTTGCAAGGGATATGATGAAAATTATGGGGAAATTTTGGCAGTGGGATTCAAATACATTCATTATGAAAAGACGGTCCCCTTTTTTGGGTGCAAAATTGGAGAAGTCATTAATAGTACCAATGTAGGTAATATTACCTAGTTTACCATTACAATTCTAGACACTATATGTATCAAAAGAAAATATAAATTTCATCATTTTGTTCATGGAGGCTAACATGAGCTTCATGGAGACTAGTGTTATATCAATTGGGAAGGTGCTAGTTGGTTTGGACTTAAGGGAAGGTCTACATGAGCAAGTGATTATTCAACAAGGTTATATATCTCATTCTCAAATCTTGGACTATTCTAGTGTTCCTTTCAAGTACATTAAATGTCATAAATATGGACACCTTGTAGAAGATCTTACTTTCAAACATATCAAGAAAATTTAGATTAAAATGGGGATGGATTTGGGTGATGGGAAGGATTCTCAGACTCAAGTGAATTTGGGCTCTCGTAAGACCTTGGAGGAGGAACTTTTGAAGCTCGGTGAAGTTGTGCATGTGGGTTTAGAGCCTCGATCGTTTTTGGTTCCAGATGCAGTGGATTGACGAGATGGTGTCTCTACAAATGTTTGCTTGAAGTATTTGAAGTAGCTCATCTCTCCTATATCAATTAAGCACTTCTTAGTTACCTCTATTTATAGGATTTACAGCAATGCAAATGTTAGGGTTGAAGTGGGTATGGGTATGGATGTGGGGAAGGGAATTTCTACAAATATGAGACTAATTGAGAGGGGGTGATAGGGAAATTTCCTCGTAGAATGAAGGGAAGGATTTAAGTAAGGGATATGGGCTAATACCTTTGATTTTCAATCATCATAGTAGGGTATGCCATTTGAACAATTATGCTACTTCTTCAAAGAGTGGAGGGGATTCTAAATGTTCTTCTGGATATTTTTTTAGGTCTCAATCTCTAGGACTAAATCTCATGGAGCAAGGCGTGGTTGGTTGTTTAGGTTCAAATCCTCCTTTTGTTCCTTTAGGTTCTAATAATAGTAGAAAGTCCACTTTGTTTATAGCACAAAAAAAAGAAAAAGGAAGCTTTAGTGGGAACGTGAAGTCTTTTAAGGGGGGTCATTAGAGCAATCAATAATCCAAGGAGGAGTGTCACATGAAATTTGTGACATTGAATGAGGGGTGGGCCATCCCTATAAGAAATAGGCCTTGGGTAGATTGGTGTATTTACATCACTTGAATATGTTCTTGTTGAAAGAGGTTATGAGCGATGGGGAAAAAATAGTTAGTGAATTGGGGAAATCCTATGGTGACTCAGACTTTGTTTATTTAGATTCTTCAAGTCATTTTGAGGGGTTTGATATCGAGCTAGAGGAAAAAGGTGTTTAATGTACTAACATTTTCTCCTTTGACTTAAGTCCTTGGACTATTTTATATGTTTAAGAGTTGAGATAAGTTATCATAGTTCTAAATATTGATAGTCCATATGTAGACCGAGTGGAGTATGGGAAAATATTTTTGCAATTTTTTTTTATCGATCAAAGATTTCTTATGATGCGTGGTGATTTCAACTTTACTTTGGAAGATTTTTTATGATGCATGGTGATTTTAATTTTACTTTGGGAAGGTCTAAGATATGGTGCACAATCGCAATCCAGGATGCCCTATCTAAGTTCTTTGTGGGGAAATTGGAGGATAAGGGTTTATAGATATTGAGTCGGTCCAACTGAAGCCCACTTGGAGGAATATGCACTCCAAATATAGTAGAATTGTAAAAAGGTAATAATTTCTTAGTGAATTATGCCTTGATTTCAAAATTATTAGGAATCAAGCCATGAGTAGGGTCAGGGGGAATCATACCATATGCTAGTGTTTTCTAAGGTTGCGAGAATGGGGGAAAAGCCACCTAGTCCTTTTAAATTCAATGTGAATTGGCTAGGATAGGAAGAATATGTTGAGATGGTGGAGGATGCATGGATTCATTTTGATGATCAATCTCAAGAATAAGTTGCCTTACAATTGTTGAAGAACTTGAAAACTCCTAAACAAAAATATGCTAAATAAGACCATAGGAAAAGGTTGAAGGAGGAACAAGAGATATTGGACGTGGAAGCTCATCTAGAGGAGTTGTATTTTGTGGATTTTGCAATATTTCCTAATGAAGATTGCAAATTCAAGGTCAATGATTTGGAACGAAAAAAAATAAAGTTGTTGGCAATCAAGGAGGTTGATTGGAGGCTCGATAGTCGAGCTTTGTGGCTAGAAAAGGGTGATAATAATACTATTTTTTCATAAGTTTGCAAATCATTGATATAATATAAATACTATTTGGAAAATACCAAGGCATAATGAGTTAGTGGATTTGGATTTTAGGGAACTTTCTCAGCTGGGGGTGGATCATTTCAAAACTATTTATAAAGAAAAGGAGCAAGTGACAATCACCAAGGTTTTTAGGATGACAACTTTATTTCCAAGTTTTGTGGGTGAGGAGAATAATTAGATGCTTTTGGATGAAATATCGAAAGATGAACTTTAAACGATCATGCACATTTTTTAAATAGATAAGAGTCCCATGTTAAATGGATTGATTATTGAATTCATTATGGGTTTTTATGAGATCATGGAAGAAGACTCAATAAGTGTTATTGATGAATAATTTCTTTTTGAAAAGATGATAACTGCTTTTATTTTTACTTTCATTACTCTAATTCCAAAAGATGATGACCCAATTTATTTTGACCAGTATAAACCTAACTCATTGTGTAGTTGTATTTACAAAATTGTTTCAAAGGTGATTGATCTAAGAGTGAAAAAGTTATTGTCTAATGCCATATCCACTAAACAGTTTGGGTTTTTGTTAGGTAGACATACTCACAAGGCTAATGTAGTATCCCAGAAGGGGCTTCATTCAATCAAAACCAAAAGGATGTCTTCTATAGTCACAATGCTAGATCTTTCAAAAACCTACGACATGGTAATCCAGATTTATTTGAAGATGATGTTGTTGTATCTGGGATTTATTATTCACTTTGTAAAGTGGGTAATCAATTGTCTTTCCTCGGTTTCTTTTGCTCCTTTAAGTAATGGACCAACTTCAACTTTATTTAGACTTGGTAGAGGGCTACGACATGGACCCCCTCTTTCACATTATTTTTTCTTACATTGGTAGATAGTCCGAGTGAAGCATTTATGGATGCAAAAAGAAATGGTTCTTTCGAAGGTGAAAAGATTGGAAGTAATATTTTTCTATCCCATCTTTTGTTTATCAATGATATATTAATCTTTCGTGATGGTACAAGGAGGAATGCCCAAAATTTAATATAGTTGTTGGATCTACGTTGTAAAGCTACATGGATGTTGATCAATATAAATAAGTCTTCTATACCCTTTACGAGAATGGAAGATAAGCAGGTCCATTATTTCTCTCAGATATTTCCTTTTCAACGGATAGATAATGAGAATGGCTTGAAGTACCTAGGTTTTCATCTCAAGCCAAATGATTATGGAAAGAAGGATCAGTATTGGCTCATTGCAAAGGTGGAGAAGAACCTATCCATATGGTGTATCATGGTGGTCAAATATGTGCTCGAGGATATTCCTATATTCTAGATGTATTTAGCCTTTATCCCTGAGGGGGTTTTGGAAAAGATTAAGAAATTTAACTTTAGGTTTCTATGGTCTAGAAGCAGGGAGAAAAGAGGTCTAGGTTGGGTGAGATAGAAATAGATTACTATGCCAAAATATCAAGGTGTTTGGGGTATAAAGAACATTGATTTAGTCAATTGGGTCTAGCTGGTGGGGTTGTGGGATGGAGTGTTATCTTGCCCACCTAGGTTCTATTCCTGTTAACGACATGTTGAGCTAAAAAATGAGTATATTGTTGTAACGACTTCGAGCCCTATTATTGACTAATTATGAATATAGGGTTTACCCTGGGTACCATCCTTAAAATGAGGGAAGTACCCATGGGTTCTCCATGGGCGTTGTTACCTAGAAAAAATAAAATAAAGAACATTCATTTTTTCAGTAAGTCATTGAATGTGTTTCAAGACGATCAAGGGTAAGGGTCTTTGGTGTTAGGTCATACATAAAACATATACAATCCCAGATTTTGTGGAATATTGGTTAAGGAATCCTGTTAAGAAATGGTGTAATGCTTCCATTATCTAAAAATCATTGTATTAGCTTTCCTTGTAATGGGACAATGTCTTGTCTGGAAATTTAGAAATAAAGTAAGGGCGAGAAATGGTCAAATCCTTGGGTTGGGAGTGACCAAGACTATAAATTGTCTAACATGATTATTAAGAATGTCATAGAGGTGGTTATTATGTTAAAAGTCAAGTAGACTATCCAAAAATGACTATTGTCTAGAGGCAAGAGTGAAAAATACAGTACATGTTGGGTTTAGATGGAGGGGAAACTATTGAATGATAGAGATTGTGTTTTACTTTGAGGGATATCCATGTAAGGGTCAAGTAGGATGATGATCATCTTATATGGAGGTAAAACCCAACTAGTGGTATTGACACTCCTAAATCTAAATATCAAGCTTTAAGCATTTCAGTTGGGGAGGAGCAAATGGTATGATGGTGGAAGCTTGTTTGGAAACATAAATGTCCTTTAAAGACTAACATTTTTATGTGGCTAGCTTTAAGGCATAAAATTCTTACTTGGGATAATTTTCAAAAAAGAGGTTATAATGGTTCGGACATGTGTATTGCGTGCATGGACAATGACAATTCAGGTTTGGAAAGATTTGGAAATGCATATAGGTCTAAGAGAGATATGGAGTGGTGCTTCTATTGATGAAGGATTATGATTGTGTTGTGGGAATCCTATTGTTAAGAAGTATAAGTCTTTGCCTTTGTTGGTTGCATGGGGTATATGGGTGGCCAATAATGCCCATATCTTTAATGGAATATGCATTTCCCCTTATCAATGTGTTGTGTAGAGATTATATTTTCTAGACGGTTTTGAACAATTGTCAAAGGAGAAACCTACTAGAGTGATCATAGAAGAATAGATCGATAAAAGTGGTGAATGGGATTTCTTTGATGGTGAAAGTCAAGAAGAGCATTTTGTTTGTAAGGCAAGTGGGGTTCTTTATTTGTATAATTATCATTTTGTTTGTAAGGCAAGTGGGGTTCTTTGTTTGTATAATGATCATTTTCGAAAGTTTAAAGCAAGTCTGGAAAGAGGTATAAATAATTATGCCGAGCTCTTGGCATTAAAATTGTTAATTATACTTATGGCTAAAAAAGGTCCCATAAATCATAGGCCTAGAACAAACATAATAGATTCTTCCTTGCTCTGATAATAAGATAAACTTTACGTTATTCTAATCCAATAACATTAGGCCTAGAATGGATGGAATGAACTATTTTCCAACAATATTAACTATGACAAGCCAAATGGTTGTATCCGAGGTTATTATTGATTCATGTAGGGCTTAACCATTCTTTAGTGAATTGGATCATGAGTTGTGTAATCTCTGTGAATTTTTGTTTGTTGATAAATGGGGCAGTATTATACCTTTTGAAATGATCTAGGGAATTAAGGCAAGGATGTCCCTTATCCCCCTTATTATTCCTCTTTGTAGTTGAAGGGCTAAGCAAGGCATTCATGGAAGAAAAAACGAGAGGCAGAGCACAAGGCATAGAGATTGGTTAGGTTCTATCAACCCAACTCTTATTTGTAGATGATATTATGTTATTCCTAAATGATTATAAGAGAGAAGCTATAAACATTCAAGAGATATTAAATACTTCTCGTATGGCTACCTGGACGAAGTTCAATGATACAAAATCTACTTATAGCTTTAGTGAGATGAGTGAGGAAGTTATTCAAAGATTATCTTTGATATCATCCTTTGGAATTATTGATATGCAGGAGGGTCTAAACAACTTTTTCTTCGTCCTAAAACTCGATAGCTATGGTAAAAAAGATCGGGGGTGGTGAATAGAAAGGATTGAGAAAATAATTTATCATTCATGTTGTAGATGGATTTCAAGGGGAGGAAGGTTAACACTAGTTAAGTTTGTTTTGGAAGCAATTCTTCTATATTGGAATTTGCTTGCTTACATTCCAAAAGTTGTACTGGATATTTTTAGGAAACTATGTTTCATTTTTTTATGGGAAGGGAGACATGATACACAAGGGATACTCTTGGCTAAATGGCTAGATATATCCAAGCCAAAGGATATGGGTGATCGAGGCTTAAAGAACATCCACTTATCTGGAAAATCCCCAGCTGGAAAAAGATTGTGGAAGAAAGTAATCAAGTGGAATCACATAACTCTAGGCTCATTCATGGATTGGATAAGAAATCCCAGGAAAAACATAAAAAATGGTGTCCAATCAATTGAAGGCATTGATACTAACCAGAGTATTTTTTAGGGGAAATATGTCATAATTAGACATTTTTTGGACATTTTCTAAAAATATGTATTCGCCAAGTGGTTAAAAATTTGCCTATGTTTTACATGAATATGATTAAATTGATAACATTCGCCAAAATTTGCAAGTTTTAATAGTAAATTATATGTTTTTTTTTCTCGAAGGTTCGCCTATGTATCTATATGTATGATTATTCAAACCGAAATAGTCACTTAGAATGCTATACATAGTTATAATATTTGAATCCTTAAAAAATATCTTGGTATTAACCTTCCCCACTATTGGTAATAGTCTGTCCTGGAGGGTAGGAAATGGGAAACATTTAAGATTGGGGGGCGACTATATTATGGGTTGTGGGAATGCAATTTTATTCCCACTAGATGACTTAATCAATTTAGAAAGCAAAGGCTTGTCTTTCTAAAATCAAGCAGAAGACAATGTTACATCCTCTATGTCATTTCAAGGTTGGAAATCAACACAAGCATTGTTGTTAGATATGGAAAGCGAAGTTAGGTAGAATATGCTTAGAGTAGAATTAAGAAAAAGTCGTACAAAAATCAAGAAGGAGTTTGACACATTGGCATGGGCATAAGGTAAAGCTTTAGGGATATATACTACTAGATGAGGGTACAAACTTATGATTGCAGGTGATGCACAAGTAGAGGCCTGATGATGATAAAAAAATCTGGAAAATTAAAAAGCACCTAAGAAGACCAAGGTCTTTTTATGGTTATCTCTTAAAAATAAGGTGTTGGCGTGGGATTCTATTAAAAAAAGGGGCCAAAAGTGGTCCAAGTATGTGCTATTTATGCAAGTGAGAAGAGGAAGACATAGGTCATTTAATGATTAGATGTCCATATATAGGTCAAATATGGAAGGATGTAGAGAAGATGATAGGTATCTAAAATGTATGGAATGGTGCGTCGATTGAGGAGTGCTTGGGGAAGTGGTTCAAGGAGTTAAAAGATTTTAGAGTTGTACTATGTTTAGTGTTGTAGGGTACATGGCTTACTTGTAATAATACTACATTTAATGAGAAACAAAAACCTGCTTTGTAAGTGTACTCTTATGTGTATGGTTTATTCCAAAAATGCAAGATGAAGGAAGGTAAACGTTCCACACAGAGAGAGAGAGAGAGAGAGAGAGAG
>SNQJ01S0024799.1:98413-109826 GCA_010110895.2 Picea sitchensis | reverse complement strand
AAAAAAAAAAAAAAAAACATTTTTTTTAATAGAAGAGATCATTTCCTCGAGTACATTACCTTTGTTTTGAGTCTTATTAGTCCCTGCAAGCTCGGATTATAGCAAAGATATTTGACTCACAATTAGTTTAACTAGTTTAACAATTGACTTTAATTTTTCTTACATTTTCAAAGTAAAACATAAAGAAATCTTAATAAAAAAAATATTAAAATTAAAATAAATTCAAAACTAATATTTTTCTATTCCCTATTGGATTTCAACTTCGATTCCTTATTGCAAAGATGGCAACGTACATTAATTTTTTCATTCAATGTAATATGTAAAGCATCGTATTCAATGATGGTTGTTGCTGACACTAACACTGCTTCCTGCAGGTTAACTAACACTCACTCTGCTTCCTGCACGACTTGCAGTCCACTTGGAAGGCTACATGGAACCACCGTTCCATGCTCCAAACATGAGCATGCCACTACCAGGTTCCCTCATGATCAACGAGATGGATTGATAACCACATGGAAAGGGAGACATGGAGATTGGCCTCGACAGGTTTGCTATCAGAGTTTGATGCTCTAGTGTTTTTCTATCTAATCCAATGTTCTAATGGTTTTTGTTTTTCTGCAATTTCTCCTTATTCTTGAAGCATGATGGCGAATTGAGTGCTCCTACAATATGGCTTCCTACGATAGGGACTAGATAAGTATTAATGTTGCATCTTAATCTGTTATATCAATAAATCAAGGAATTTGTTTCCATTTTTAAGTTTTGTTTCTGTGAATGTATCTCTAGTTTGATGTGATGATCGTTCAACATGCTATAATTTTCTAGCAAATTTATGTCAACTTATCTCTGGTTTGATGTGATGATCCTTCAACATGCTATAATTTTCTAGCAAATTTATGTCAATTTTTTGAAGCATAAACAAATCACATATGAAATAATATGAATAAAACAGATTGGGGAAAGGTACAACACAAACAAAGAATAATCAATCAGCGCTTCCCACCAAATTCTCAATAGGTCAAAGTAGGACTCAAATTCATAGACGAATTACATACTCGAACTTCTCAACCATTGTTAATTATCACCATAATTAACAAATTTTGGATCTTATTTTGTTCTTGAACTATGCCAATACCACAAATATCCAAGATAGTACAGGTGTCTTGCCTCATGATAAAGAGACACTGTAATGTCCCCAAGGCCGAGCCCTATTGTAAATCATGTTTATGAAGTATAGAGCTTGCATTATGAATTGTAATTATGTTTTTATAGGCTGGTGAGCCAAGTTTATATAAGCTGGTGGGCTTATGTGTTATTAGGCCGGAGAGCCTAAGTGTTAACGCTGGGAGCCTGCTTTTGTATATGTAATCATGCAGAACATTAGTAAAAAATATAAACACCACTGCGTGCAGACCGACCACGATGAATGAGTGATGGGGGACTAAGCTTCCACAGATTAGGTAAGGGATTGGGGGCTGGAAGGTTGGAAAGAGAGGCTAAGTGTTGAGCCTAGGGGCTTAGGTCCTTGGGAATAATATTTTAATATTATTCCAAAAGCCATGTGAAATATATGTGTGTCCTAAGTTCCTGGAGAGGAACACATGCTAATGGAGTGCATGTAGCTTCATGGGTGACAAGTGTCGACCCAGGCACATGCAGTTAAAAAACTGTAGAAGTCAGCCATGGAGGGTGTCGCTCCTCATTCCATGATCCTTTGTGTCTGATTTCGGATACCCTCATGCAACTTTGAGAACCAGAAAATCGAGACGTCTTCTTGAAGACCAAAACATCATTTGTCTAATTCTGTTATTGGTCTGCGTCTGCCCTTGAAATACCTATGCACCGTTGAGAGGACTGGTCAGGAGGGGAAAGTCGACTTGTGAGTTCTAGAACCCAGTTTATCTGCCATTGCAGAGTTGAGTCCGTACCCGATCTGTCTGTAGGTTGTTGTTTTCTATTTTCTTGAGTGGGGTTGTGTTGTGGTTATCCTCACCATGCGGGAATTGAGTCAGAAGGGGCTGAAGAACTAGGTTTTAAGGCCCTTAGTTGAAGAGTTAGTCTGTCATGCCTGTGAGAAGCTATTTCCAGGTGAAGGAGTCTGTTGGGAAGTGGTATTCTTCCAGAGAGAGTCCAACACCAGCTACAAAGCTCTAAGACTTCCTAATTCGGCCTATTGTCGAGACCCACAGAGGGAGGTGAAGCACCGATGGACTATGCTTGTGAAGGTGTATACTCCCGGGCATAACAAGCATGTGGGGAATGAGAGTCCATGATTAGTGGGCGTAAGAAGTTATCCTGGAAAGAATCCTTCTGGTTACTCTGTGCAGTTTTTCCTGTAATCTCAGCCTAGACTAGGATTCCTTGCCTTGGGTGGAGCTTAGTCCCAACTCGGGGGTGACCCACTATTGAGCATGATGAGTAGCGTGGTCTAAGGCTGGGAGGTTCATGGAAGGCCTGCACATGGTTGGTGGAATTACCACAGTTTCAAAGATAAGTATCAACTTATGCTTGATATTATGTTTTGCATGCCTGTGATGCTTATATGTATCATGTATTATGTTGTGCATATGAATTATTGTTAACACCGGGGATTATTTATGTTAGAAGTAATATTGATCTTACTCTGAGTTAAATGTGTTTAATATGACTTAATGCATGTTATTAATTAAGTATGAGAATGATGTTTTTCCTCATAGTAGCGTTTTCCCGACCAATGGGATGATAACCGGGGATGTTACAGTATGGTATCAGAGCCTAGTTTCAATGTTGATCCTGGATGGGACGGATAAGTGGTCTTTGGACCGAGGGTTTGAGAAGAAATTGTGTCTGGAGGACTAATTTTAGACCTCAGAATGTTTCTGAGTGTTAACGGACTACTTGACTGTGTTACAAGCTCAAGAGGTGTAGCGGTATTATAAAACTACAACCGGTGTGGTATATGGCCACAGGGAGAGAGAGAACTCCACACTAGAAGTGTTGGATCAAGTAGATGAAAGTTTAGAAGGAGGGTACCAAGTCATTGGCCAGAAGGCCTTGAGAAGCAGAGTTGGACTGTCAGAATTCTCTATGGAGAACTTGCGAAATCGCGAGGACCGTAAGATAGCCAGAAGTTCCAAGGTGGTTAGTGGCTGGAGAAACTCGCCACCCTAGGATCCAGGATAAACATGGGTCGTTGATCATGGTTGGTTTGAACCGTTGGATCATTTCATGAATTCAAGGATCGTGAACTTGGAGCGCAGGCCAAATTCTTGGTCACTCCAAGTCTCGAATCATGAAAGAGATTAACAAGGGTAGAATCGAACGGTGGAGCGCTTCCAAGAAAAAGTGTCGAAATCCTGTGAGTCATCGGATCCAGCCAACTAGCGAGGAAGTTAGGGATGAAGAGCTTTGATAGGTGTAAGCATAGGAGAGATCTGGACCGTTAGATCCAAATCATCGAGGATCGTTGGATCTCGTACAAGAACTCGTGTATCGGAATTCAGGGATTGAAGTGACAAGAGATTTGGAGTCGCTGCATTGTGAACTCCCGGTTACCAAAATCTTGAAACGATCTACACCGTAGATCGTAGGAGAGGAACTTGACCATTGGATCAAGTAGATGAATAGACCATAGTTTTAGAATTTTGGCAAATTAAAGTTCAATATGTGTATATGCATGAACTCCTGATGCCCGAAACTCTGAAACGAAAAGTAAAAGTAGTAGGGCCCCCTGACATCGCTGGGAGTGAGGTGGACCTTCTTAACGACACCATGTGTCACTACCTTGGTGGGTGACAGTTGTGCTATGGGCCTGGAGGGTAAGGAAATCGAATTTTCGAAAGTCGGGAGTTGGAGAGGGAAGTGAGTGTGAGAACCTCTGGGACTAAAACCCTGAAACCCGACACCCCGAAGCCCCAAAATCCTGAAACCCGAAGTTTCGTTTGGAGAGCCTTGTAGCACCTAGCAGTTTAGCATTTGATTACGGCCCGTGGATGCATGGGTTGGGGACTAAGCAAAATGAGGGCTATCACTGGAAATTGTAGAGCCAAACAGACCTCAAAAAATTCATGGAATCGAAACGTTTTCTTATTCACGTTGGTTTATGAATGTTGTAGTTTTATTAAGGGTTTAAGGCCTAAAAAACTTCGGTTAACTGCACGTTGTGTGTGCAGAGTTTAACGAGTGTCAAGACAGTCGTGAATCTACATCGAGTATAGAAATGGAAGAGGTGCGGACTGCCTCCAATTTAGAGAACAAAAGAGAAGGAAAGGATGTCAACTTGGGAGACGAAGGATCGAACTCCTATGGGCACAGAAGAGAATTGGATAAGGAAGGGCATGTGATGAAAATCATTGAAAGATTGCAGAAAGATGCCCAGGCTCGTTGAGCCGATAGCCGAAAGCTCATGAGGATCAAGGATCGTTAGGGTGAATTCAACTTAAAGATGTTGAAGAACCTAGAAAGAATAGAAAGCAAATTGGAAAAGGAGAGTGACACAAGCAAAACAGGGAGTCGCAGGACCCCTAAGAGAAAAAGAAGATTGAGGAGTGGTAGCAGACATCATCGTCGCTCCCCAAAGCATTCTGATAAGGAAGCACACAGTAGTTCAAGCCCATCCCCTACCAGAAAACACCGAAGATCTGGAGTGGATGAATTGAAAGAGGAGATGAAAAAGATTAAGCCTTCTACGTTTGATGGAGAACATAAGAAAGAGAAAGATGCCGAAACATGGTTGCTTGGCATGAGGAAATATTTCCAACTGCAGAATTGTTCCTCTCATGCAGAAGGAGAAATTGTGATGTATCAACTAAAAGGAAAAACATCCATCTGGTGGGATCAGCTTATGCAGGTGCAGCACGTTGAAGAGAAAGATATCACATGGAAGGAATTCAAGAGGTATTTCGAGAGGAAATACCTGACTAAAAGATACTATGACAGAAAGATGAAGAAGTTCTTCGAACTCAAGCTGGGCAGCATGACCATTGATGAATACGAATGAAGGTTTTTGGAATTACTGAAGTATGTTCCATTCATCAAAGATGAGGCTGTCAAGATTCAGAGGTATCTGAGTGGACTGCCACCTCCCATTGGTGACAAGATTCAGTGTGATGATCCTAAGACTATGGAAGAAACAATAAGAAGAGCGAAATGCTTATGTGAGCAGCAAAGAGAAAAGCCTACCTTTAGGAAGGCTTAGGATGACCAGAAGAAGTTTAAGAAAGAACAGAGGCAGAAGGGAAACAAGCCTCCATTTTTCAGAAATAGTCCTCAAGGACATCCATCATTTAGAGAGCCAAGAATGACTGAAGTGGGGGAACAAAGGCCGAGACAGACACCCATTCAGTGTTGGGGCTGTAAAGAGAACCACAAATACATATATTGTCCCCATAAAAATGGCAAAGCAAGAGTTGTCCATAATGTTCGACAAGTGGAAACAGTGGAGGACATGGGCAGTAGAATGCCAAGGATCTATGCGGCCCTGGACAACAAGCAAGCTAAATTTCAGTCGCACATGATTGAAGTGGAAGCTATGATTAACAACCAACCATTTATTATTTTAATTGATTCATGGGCTAGCCATAGTTATGTAGATCCTAGGGTGGTGGAAAGTTTGCATTTATCAAAAAGAAAACATGAAAAGTCTTGGTTAGTGTAGTTGGCTACAGGAACCAAGAGGAAATTCACTGAGTTGGTTAAGTCCTATCCGATGGACATGAAGGGATTGAGCACGAAGGCTGAATTGAATATTCTGTCTTTAGGCTCTTATGACTGTTTAATTGGGATGGACTGGTTGGATCAGCACCATGCCTTCCTGGACTATTGTAACAAGAAATTTACATGCCTAGATGAGGAGGGGAATCAGAAAACAGTCCAAGGAATTCCCAGAACTGTGGTTGTTAGAGAAATCTCAGCAATGCAGTTGAAAAAGTGCTACATGAAAGGTTATCAATTGTTTGCAGCTCGTGTAGAGGAAGCATCCAGAGATGAAGTCTCAAAGATTGGAGACCATGTGGTACTAGAAAAGTTTGAAGACATATTTCAGGAGGTACCCAAACTACCTCCGAAGCGAGATATCGATTTCTCTATAAATTTGATGCCTGGAGCAGCTCCAGTGTCAAAAGCTCCTTATAGAATGAGTACGTTGGAGCTGAAAGAGTTGCAATTGCAGCTTGAAGAGATTCTAAAGAAGGGGTACATTCTCCCAAGCATGTCACCTTGGGGTGCCCTCGTCTTGTTTGTGAAGAAGAAGGACAAAATGTTGAGGTTGTGCATTGATTTCAGATAGTTGAACAAAGTAACTGTCAAGAACAAGTATCCTCTGTCGAGGATTGATGATCTTTTTGATCAGTTGAAAGGTGCAAAAATATTTTCAAAGATAGATCTCAGATCGGGATATCACCAGGTAAGAATAAAGGATGAAGACATTAGCAAGACTACCTTTAGAACAAGGTATGGTCATTACAAGTTCACAGTGGTACTGTTTGGGCTGCCGAACGCACCTGTTGTTTTTATGTGCTTGATGAATGGTGTATTCAGGGACTATCTAGACAAGTTTGTCATAGTCTTCCTGGATGACATTTTGGTGTATTCCAAGTCATAGCAAGAGCATGAAAAACACCTAAGGATGATGCTGCAAGTGTTGAGAGAATACCATCTTTATGCCAAGTTGAACAAATGCTCATTTTATCAAAGGCAGATCCATTACTTGGGGCACATTATTTCAGAAGAAGGGATCGTCGTGGATCCTGAGAAGGTTGAGGCCATTAGAGAATGGTTAGTGCCAAGGAATGTGGCGGAAGTTAGATCCTTTATGGGTTTAGCGGGCTATTACAGAAGGTTTATCCCAGGGTTCTCAAAGATAGCTCACCCTATCACTTCCTTGCAAAGGAAGGAGGAAAGGTTTCAGTTGACTAAAGAGTGTGATAAAAGTTTCTAGCGATTGAAGCAACTGTTAACCAGTGCTCCAATCCCGAGGATTACAGATCCAAATGCAGATTTCATAGTATGCATTGATGCATGCAAAGAAGGACTAGGAGGGGTCCTCAGTCAAAACGGATTCGTAATCTGTTATGAGTCCAAAAAATTAAAAGAGCACGAGAAGAACTATGCAACCCATGACTTGGAGTTGGCAGCCATAGTTCATGCTCTAAAGAAATGGAGGCATTACCTCATGGGAAGAAGGTTTGAACTCAGAACAGACCATAATGGTCTGAAATATTTGTTTGATTAGCCAACCTTAAATGCTAGACAAAGTAGGTGGCTGGAATTTCTGTGTGAGTACGACTTTGAGATCAAGCATATCAAAGGAAAGGAGAATAAAGTGGTTGATGCACTCAGTAGGAGGGTGTATGAATTACATGCTACAACCATTAGCATGTATCAGACTGATATTAAAAGCAAAATTCTGGAGGCTGCAAATGTAGATCTATAGTACAGAGAATTGGTAGCCAAGCTACAGTAGGGTAAGATGCCACAAAACATGGAAATATATAAATTGGAAACCAATGGAATACTGTTGTACAAGAACAGAATTTTTGTACCCAATATCCAGTGCTTGAAACATATGATTTTGTAGGAGATGCATAATGTGCCTTATGCAGGGCACCCTGGATATCAGAAAATAGTAGCAGTAGTCAAGAGCCATTACTTTTGGTCGGGTATGAAGAGAGAGATCGTTGAATACATCACCAGATATATGGAGTGCCAGAAAGTTAAAGCTGAGCATAGGCACCCAGCAGGGTCGCTGCAACCTTTACCCATTCCTGAGTGAAAGTGGGAAGTGGTGACAATGGATTTTATTACAGGATTGCCAAGAACAAACAAGCTGCATGATTTGATCATGGTGGTGGTGCACAAGATTACAAAAGCTGCCCATTTTATTCCATTGAAAACTACTCACAAGGCAACAGATGTTGCTAATATTTTCATAAAGGAAGTGGCACGATTGCACGAAATTCCTAAAACGATTATGTATGACAGAGACCCGAAATTCACCTCAAATTTCTAGAAAGGATTGGTCAAAGGATTTTGAATGAATCTAAACTTTAATACAACTTATCATCCCGAGTTTGATGGACAGAGAGAGAGGGTGAACAAAGTAATAGAAGACATACTGAGAATGTATGTGATGGACAAACCATCAAGATGGGAAGACTACCTGCACTTGGTAGAATTCGCCTACAACAATGAGTATCATGCTTCGTTGAAGAGGAGCCCATTTGAAGCACTTTATGGAAGAAAGTGCAATACTCCAGTGAGTTGGGATAATCCAGCTGATAGTGCAGTAGTTGGGCCAAAGTTGCTCAAGGAGATGGAGGACCAAATGATAAAAATTAAGCAGAATTTGAAAGCTGCCCAGAATAGGAAAAAAAGTTATGCTGATAAGAACATAACCCATGGAGAGTTCAAAATGGGTGATCATGTTTTCCTGAAAGTGAAAGCTAACAGGAGTTCCCTAAAGCTGGGAAGTTGCACCAAGTTGGCAGCCAGATTTTGTGGACCATTTGAAATCCTGAAAAGGATTGGGCCAGTTGCATATATGCTTGCATTACCTGCATCTATGACTATACATAATGTGTTTCATGTTTCATTTCTTAAGAAATATATACTAGATGCTAATCATGTTCTCGATTGGAATGTGATTCAGGTGGAACAAGAAGGTGTCATGCAAGTGCATCATGTGCGCATATTGGACAGGAAAAACAAACAGCTCCGGAATCGAGCTATAGGGCTTATAAAGGTCTAGTGGACCTGGTATGGTCCCGAGGATGTGACATGGGAGCATGAAGATGTTATGCGGGCAGAGTACCCGCATCTTTTTTAAAATTTTGAAAAGCTTACAGATGCAGTGTAAAATTGCACTGCGGACAGTGCAAAATAAGGGGAGGGGATTGTAATGTCCCCAAGGCCGATCCCTATTGTAAATCATGTCTATGAAGTATATAGCTTGCATTGTGAATTGTAATTATGTTTTATAGGCTGGTGAGCCAAGTTTATATACGTTGGTGGGCTTATGTGTTATTAGGCCAGAGAGCCTAAGTGTTAAGGCCGAGAGCCTGCTTTTGTATATGTAATCATGCAAAACATTAATAAAAAATATAAACACCACTGCGTGCAGACCGACCATGATGAATGAATGTAAGAGGACTTACTAGGAGGCTCCACTTCTAGAAGATTCATGCTCTAGAATGTTCTTAGATGATAGGTAGGATTATATAAAGGGGGTTTGGCAACAAAAACAACAACAACAACAACAATTTAAAAAAAAATCATATGAAATGGAGTCTGGGAAGTGAAGATACTGACATTTTAAAATTTGCAAATTTTTAGGGTTTTCCATGGACATCCACGTGGTTTTACATATTTCTATAGAAACTGGTGCTGAATTTTCCCAAACAAATTGTATATCCATCTTTCTCTCACAATTTCGTCCAATTCCAAAAAACAAATTGTTTGAATTAGAGATCTGAAAGTGAAGATATCATTGATTTAAAATCAACCATTTTTTGGGTTTTTCATGCCAACGATGAGATCACAGTGCTCATAACTTTTGATAGGGTGCTCAGATTGCTACCAGATCGGTCCCATTGGATAGAGTATTTTAAGAGACTTCATTTTTTATATTATATGTGGTGTTTCTAATGGATATTCAAATCCTCAAATCAATTCAACATGATATTTGATAGATGATGGAAGCCATCGAGACAACATTTCAAGAGTTCAAATTTGGACAACAAAATATTCAAGAGAGATATATTATGAATACCAAGTACAATCACATCACTTGATAATATACTCAAGAAATATATGTTTGGTATCATTACGAGAATGATTGTGATGATTGGTATATGGATAGTTGTCATTTCTAGGATGACAACTACTTTCATATTCTATTTGAAGACTCTACTCCACCTTTTGTTGAACACGTCTTGGAGAGTAGACAAGAGCCTTCTATGCATACTCTTCTTTAGTTTTTTTCTCTCATGCTAGTGGATGATTTTTTGGTTGGTTTTACATATTTGGATCCACATGACCAGTGTCGATATTTGGAGCATCATTTTCAATTGGCTATTGAGTTTTGATATCTTCAACATGGAGTTCACATGAGCACTTGGACATGGGACACAAGCTTACGGTGGCAGTTGGACTAATTCATCATGGTGGCTCACACTCCTACATGGGATCGTGGTTCTCTAGCCTACTTCAACATTATGGTCCACATTTTTCCATGGGACCCTAGTATATGGTTGTACTCCCTCATAATAAGCATTGAAGACAATGCTTTCATAAGGGGGATGGAATGTAGTGTAGCTAGGGGAATAATATGGGGTATCTAGGGAGGTACCCAAGGAGAATAATAGTATAAAGGTATTGTTATGTATTAAGGCCACTATTAATAAATAAGGACTAATGTGAATGGAATAAATGTAAGAGGAATTACTAGGAGGTTCCACTTCTAGAAGATTCCTCCTCTAGAATGTTTTTAGATGATAGGTAGGATTATATAACGGGGTTATGAGAAATTTAATAGGAAGTCAAGAAGTATTGTATTTGGAGCATGTATCTCAATAGGAGGATTCCAAGTGAATATGAGAGGATCCCTTTCGTAATAAGATCTATTATACAGTGTTTCCCTACCTCAAGGGTTTGTATAATAAAGGAGGTTTTTTCTATATTTTTCTTGGATATGTTGTGGCATTTATGTATTCATATCTTTGGTACTTAATAATAATCCAAGTTCCTTAGGAGTTTTTTAAGACATTAAATTCATTTTTGCATTCAAAATTCAATTTAAACAATGGAAAATTGTGATTTCTCCCAGATTTGTATCATCAAATTTTGGTGAAAATGCCAAAAGGAAGAACATTTAGAAAATGCTATAGCTAATTAATCTCCTTAATCCTCATCCCACTAGACACTACAAGTAATTAGTAACCTACTTACCTCAAAGTTGATAACCCCTTACCCTACTTGACCTCTAACTCCTAATTAGTTCAAAACTCCCTAGACCGTAACATATTAACACTGTTTGATACTATGTCCTAATTGGTCACTAACATATAATCCACTAATTCATATCCCTTAACCATTAACTACCAACCCTTATCCCAATGAAATCACTTTTGTCGACTAAACCATTGATCCCTAACATTTGTCTCACTAACTCATGACTAGACATTAACGCAAATAACAAATGAAGAGCATGAAGTGGATTTTTTTTTTTTTTAAGAAACCTTTTCATAGAACATCACTTTTGGAAACAATATTATCTAATTGTTTTAATATAAGGGCTTTATGTGAAAGAAATAAATTGTCCCTTATACCAAAAGATGTTTTGAAATAGTCTCAACTTGTCACCTTCATTCATAATTATGTTTTGGTAATAACCATTTCATGTCCATCATTAATACTGTTGGAGTTACTAAGACAACTG